>BQNB010038756.1:15816-46156 GCA_026074375.1 Tanacetum coccineum | reverse complement strand
CATGTCGCCAAAAAGACGGTTATTCCTGACAACGGGTGATTAAGTTCTCCCGGGCATGGATTACTTAATATCCATGCAACTTGATCTAATGTACGCTTTAGTACATTATCTCCTGATACGGAAGAGAAATTTTCTGTCTATGATTCTTCAGAAAATTATTTGCGTCTCACTTGGTGGAAAAGTGTTGTTTGAAAATTAATCGGGCTTGAATTTCTCAAAAATTTGACACTCAATCAACGACTACTTCTCTTTAAATAGAAAACGGGTCATTGATTGAGGGGGAGAGTGTTATCAAATTTATGACATCTAACGGGCATTTTAATTCTTTAAATAAGTAATTAGAAAAGGTTAAAGGTGTTTGCATGTACCGGGGTTTCAATTTGAAGAGGGGTTAAACTTGTGTCAACTCAAATGGCAAAAGTTGTCATTTATGTGCATGTATAGGGACTTATTTGCAAATTTCGAGTTGACTCCTAGATTTTAAAACCGTAAGGACCAATTGTGCCATTTATGCACTTTAATTAAACCCTTAGTATCTCTTATAACTTAAATGGAAAAGAAAGGAGAAAGTAAGGGGCCAAATCTGCCATAAGTTAAAAGTAGTACTTATGTATAAAAGAGTCTTTGCATTTTGACTCGGTCAAACTCCCAAATATTCAGTCAAACTCTTCTCCTTTTTTTCTCTCTCAACCCAAATCTCAATATATTGCGACTTGCTTGATTTGTGCCATCTATGTGATTTGATGTTTAGGTATCACTTGTTTAGTGTTCTTTATCATCTAAATATGCCTTATCTTTAATATCTTGGCCTGAAATTCATTAAATCGCATTTTTTTAGGGTGTTCGTGCTTTATCCTCATCAAAGTCTTGGTTAGTGTTTCTAATTAAGTTTTGTTTGCTGGGTTAGCATTAGATTACATACATGATGCTTCGTTGATGTCTAAATTGTTTCCCCAATAGCTAATTTAGGGTCCTTGTGATTTTCGCATATTGTTTGACTTTTTAAGTCAAAAACATGAGCGTATGATGTTTGTGGTGGCCTTTTGGTGTTGATAAATTAGTAATGAGTAGCATAGAATGTATATCATGATCTGGTTTCACCTAGGATGCCTTGATTTAAAAGTTGGAATCTGCACATATGAGTGTTCTTTTTTGCATTTTGTCAAATGTTCTTGTCTGCGTTTTGTCTAGTTAGTCATGGTTGCGTTTTGCTTTACAATTCTTGATTGCGTTTTGGTTGCTTAATCCATGTTGCGTTTTGACTGTTTGTATCCGAGTTGTGTTTTGATTATAATATTATAAAACAGGTCAAAACGCAGTCTTTGCGTTTTGAATAGACTGCGTTTTGCTTGTTGTTTGTCTGCGTTTTGTCTGATTGCGTTTTGATGACTAACTGCGAGGTGTGTCTTGAGTTTTGTCCTACTGTGTTTTGCTTGTTGCGACTTGTCTCATGTGTTTTGAATAGATTGCGTTTTGATTATTTTTAATAAAATACTCATCGCGTTTTGATGGATTGTGTTTTGCTTGGGAGATGTCTGCGACTTGTGTGAAATTGCGTTTTGTTGACTAATTGGGTTTGTGTCTTGCGTTTTGCTCTACCTAATATGTCTTAAGCTCTGTGTTTTGTCTAGTATTGCTTGAAAATTGCGATTTGGTCATTGTGGTTTGGTCGTTGCGTTTTGTCTTCTCTTCCATGAGTTAACTTCCGTTGACTCAAGAGTTGACCAAATCTATTGATCACCACTTTAATATGATCTCAGTGTCCTTTTCCAGGATTTAGTCTATAACTGATTATCTCCTGAGCATTTGCTCACATCTAACATCTTCGTTCTGTATGTATGCCTTTCTGTAGATGTGATTGTGCAGATACAATGGCTGATGTTAATGTTAATGCTCCTGCTGAACAAGCACCTGCTATGGCGCCACCCACTCGTACTGATGAATAGATCCTGCCTCGTAGCAGATGGGTGCCTATAGGAAAAAGCAACTGCTATTTTGATGTTGAAAGGTCGCAGAGCAATCCAATCTACAAGATTTCGGTAGACATTCTGAAGCACACCAACTTCTTCAGAGCTTTCATTGCTTCCTCGACATTTCCATCAATCTATATTCAGCAGCTTTGGGACACTGTTCGATATGACAAAACCACTGGGAGTTACAGCTGTCAACTAGATGAGCAATGGTTCGATCTCACTAAAGAAACACTCAGAGACGCCCTTTAAATCACACCAGTTGACAACAACAATGCATTTTCTTCCCCACCAACTCCTGATGTCCTTATCAAATTTGTCAACGATCTGGGTTACCCAAAAGTTATCAGAGCCTTATCTGATGTCGTGACGAATGACATGTTTCAGCCGTGGAGAGCACTCACAACAATCATTAATTTGTGTCTTACGAGAAAGACTTCAAGGTTTGAAAGACCAAGGGCTCCAGTGTTACAAATTCTATGGGGCGTTGTCAAACGAGCCCATATTGACTATGCAGAGAGGATGTGGGAAGAATTCACCCAATCCATCCATACTTTCATCGAAGACAAAAAGAATCTGGCACAGCATACTCAGGGAAAGAAGAAAGCCACCCTCATTGTGATCCCAAGTGTTAGGTTCACCAAGCTGATCATCCATCACCTACAAAGCAAGCACAAATTCCACCCGAGACCAGGTTCTCCACTTCATTTTCCTAATGAAGAGTCTATTTTGGGTTATCTCAAGTTTAGTGCAAAAGGAACCAAAAGGGAAGTCTTTGGGATGCCTATTCTAAATAATCTTATCACTGCTAACATTCAAGGAGAACAATACTACAATGCTTATCTGGCGAAAGTAGCTAAGCATCAGCGACTCTTATGCACCTAAACCTGATAAGGCTACCAAACCTGTTGGGAAATACAAGTCAAAAGGTCAAAGTACTGCTAAATGAAAGATCAAAGTACTGCTAAATAGAAAGTCAAAGTAGCACCAGTCACAAAACATGCAGCCGCCAAGGCTCCCAAGACCACTGCTCCTCGACCACCCAAACCAACACCTGCAACAACTGAACCCTCCAAGAAAGACCAAAGTAAAAAAGCATAAACTGGTCAAGGAGTCTTCTGAGGCACCATCTCCAGCCAAATGACCTAAAGCTGGTAAGGTAATCAAGAAGCAAACACAAAAGAGCTCTCTTCAGTTGGTAGATGAGTTCGTAGATGAAGGTGTTCCAGTGAATGAACCCAGGTTTGGTGACGAAGAGGCTGATCTGCAAAAGGCAGTGGAAGAAAGTTTAAAGGACGTTCAAGCTGCACATCAAGGTCCACTCCCACCGGTGGTGATCAGAGAACCTGAATCTGGAAAATTTCAACCGCTCTCGGAGGTACAGGGAAAAGGGAAAGAGAAAGTGGTGAAGAACAAGCTGCTCAAGTTCTACTCAACCTTCGGACTCCAAAGAAAAAGAGCCCTACTGATCAATATATCTTCCAAAGGCGCAGTTCTGTACCAACTAAACCTTCAGGACATGATGAATCTTCTTCATTGTATGCAGAACTTGGTCTGACTAATAGTGAGACGATATCTGATGAAGAAGTGCCAGGGACTAAGGCTGGAGATCAAGACGAAGGCCAGGCTAGACCAAACCCTGGTATACAAGATGAAGGCCATGCTAGATCAAACCCTAGTGATGTTGCAGTCTCTCAACCTCAACCAAGTCATGTTGTTCATACTGGACCAAACCTTGAACACATGGACGCTGAGGTCACTGATTCTTCAATTCAACAAAACCCTGAGCAAATGGATGAAGAGTTCACTACAACGGCTTACCCAAATGTTCAGGAGAACCTTAAACTCCCAACTGAAGATCAAGTGAGACTTGAGGAACCTGCAAACTCCGCTGGAACCCTGTCTTCTCTACAAAATCTTGACAAGGAATTCAGCTTCACCAATCAGTTCCTTGAGGAGAAGTCACAGGAAGATGAACCTGAGAAAACCATATATGAATCGGGAGGTTCAGTCAATGGTCTCGGTTCCCATTCATCAGGGACCACATCTTTGATTCTTCTATATGGACCACTATAGTCTAATTGATTCACATGTCTCTCAACCAGTCTCCACAACGGTTCAAGCACCACTACCAACATCAACAGCAACTGTCATCGCAATCACAACAACAACATCTCTTCTACCACCACCAACTCAACCATAACAAGGCTCCTCAGATTCGATCTTAATTCAGCGCATCGGTAAGCTTGAACAACATATGGCGGATCTGCTACAAGAAAACTTAGCCCTGGAGGAAATATTGGACAAACATAGGTCCAGATTATACAAATTGGAGAATCTTGATATTCCTCATCAGGTGAGCAAAGCAGTGGATGAAATTGTTACGGATGCTGTTGACTGGGCCATTCAAGCTCTACTCAGTGATCGCTTCAGATATTTACTAGAAGCTGACATAAAAGAGATTCTTCACCACCGCATGTGGGAAACCAAATCCTACAAAACTCATAAAGATCACAAGAATCTGTACGAATCTCTGGAGAAGTCAATGGACCGTGATCACTCTGACCAGCTCCTAACTGATTTGGCTGAAGCACGAAGAAAGAATGAAAGGAGACACAAGTCACCAAAACACCACCTGGGTCTCCACCTCATCAGCCACCCCTCCTCTACCACCTGCAGATCCATCTGGAACTTCAGGAGCTTCTGGCACTTTTGGATTGTCTCAACTGTCTCCTCCTCTTCCACCTCTATCTACCAACTAGAGTGATCAGTCAAAAGGCACTGCTGCTTCAAGCTCTTCAAAGATAGCTCCATCAGCAGGATATATGGCTTGGACGACCATTGATACAAGACTCAGACCGTCAGTCTCTTCAACTCCTGATGATCTAAACATAGATGACGATTCAGTTCCCGATGCACAGGTACATTCGTCTGATGATGAAGACATCGGGAATGATCATATTCCTAAGGTGAATTTGAAGCATGATTGGTGGAAGCCACTTTCTGAGGAAGACAAACCTGCTACACCAAAACCTGCCAGGTCTATTCCATCATCTGACCTGCCTGTCCCAACGCACAACTGGGCGTCTGCTCTTGCATCCACCTATGCACCTCCACCAAAGAACTCGTTACTGGCTTAGACTGGTGATATGGCAACATTTATGGACTGGTACTGTAAAAAGCAAGGGATCACTGAACTTACACAAAAAGATCTGGAAGGCCCTGCATTTGAAATTGTTAAAGTTTTCCATCCTGATGTGATCCACCTCCAGTACCAAATAGAAGAATGCCACAAACTACTCACCGATCAAGTGGACGATGCAATCCTCAGGTATAATGTCAGCAAACCACTACCACTGGGTGGTCCATAGGGTCAGGTCACAATTCAATCTGACTTCTTCTTCAACAAAGATTTGGAGTATCTCAGATATGGTAGCAAGGGTAGCAGACCTGCGTTGTCCATCTCGAAAATGAAAGCAGCCTATTATCCTGATGTTGGCTTAGAGCAAATGGTACCCGATCAGCTGTGGATTGAAGAAGAATGCAAGTATGACATTGCTGCTATGTACGTTCTCTCACATTAGTGGGTCCAAAGATATGATTAGACATTGAAGACACACATCTGAAGGTGATCGCAGAAGCTGTTCGAACTCCCATGGCATCTTAAGGTTGTCCGAATTCGAAGTCTTCTCCTTTTAGGGGTATGAATTACATGAAGCTGTTGTTCCACTTAGTAGAGCTGTCTACTATGAATATATCATGCTGAAAGAGATTCAAATATTATATACCCGAGTGTCTTTGTAGACTTTGTATCTTATAAAACTTTTTCAAGGTCACCATGAACCATCCTATACTACAAATAAGAAAATTTCTCACTACTGCAGTCAACTTATGGATCAGAAACTTGGTTATCAGACAACGGGTAGAAGACTTCCAACTGGGGATTGAGAGCTACCAGACTTAGCTAAACCTCACCAAACCTCGATGGGATGCAACTGGTTTTGAGTTCAAGCACGACTTCACCATAATTGACTCTCTAATAGCCGTCACATTTAGGGATAAATATGGGGTTCAGATGATCATGCGCTTCAATGAGATCCACAAGTTCAGCGACGGCACTCTGCAACTGATTGATGAGACATTAGACTATCGGGTTAAGGAATTCAAGGTCAACAGGATGAATCCGGGTTTGGACACACGGGTTTGGACAAGGAAAGATGTCGAAAGAAGCAAGGAGTTCATGTTTGCCATTCAGAAACGGCTTAAGACAAGGAGGATCTTCCGTAACTTGGAAAGCTTTATTGGTGGAAGAGTAAGAGAGGGAGACTACAGACTTCTGCAGAGAACTGAATGATCACATCATCTCTGTAATCAAGGTCCATCTCTTGTGGGGTATCCTTATGTACATTATACAGTAGTGATTAAGATGTGTTTTGTGTCAGTATATTTTGTCTTTTCTGAATTTGTGTTAAATTTTGTAACCATTGGAACAAACTCATTATAACTGACACGAAGTATGTCCATCCAGAATTGAAGGGGAGCATGAATATGTTCCATTATCGGCTTGTATAAATCAGACCTATTTTCTCCCAAATTTTTCTAACATATTTAAATCACTTGAGATCCTAAATCTCAAAGGGTTTGAAATTTTTGATTGGGGGAGAGAATGTGATTTTAATATGAAAATCTGATAAAAATGTGATCTTTTGGACTCAAGTGTAGGCTATCCCATATGGTGCTAAACTCTTTCGATTCAGATGCACTTATTGAAGGGGAGCTGAATGGTGTATGATGGCAATCATGGAAATACCAAAGACCGACCTTGTAATTATTCTATCGGAGTTATAAGGATGGTAAGGTTAGGTAATCGTTCCCACGATCCCGCAGAGCCCGGAGGGATGCTACCAGGGATACAATTCACTAGTTTAGTATAGAGTCCTTAGGTATATTAAAAATGGAGTATGTGGAGATTAAGGGAATATTGCAGACTGAGGATGGAGCTAGTAATGGAACATACCCAACAGGTTCTAGTATGAAGTCTTAGTATAAGCACTAAAGGTGGTTGAAGATGAAAAAGAATATATTAAGATAAAGGGTGAAAGAAGCAGCTCATCCTTAAAACATTAGGCAGAAACGGGTCACTACTATGTTGTAGAATCACATGGTTGATTGTTGACATTGAGACAAGTATCATGGAAGTTTATTTTTGATACCGATGCACATCCCTCCAGCCACTCAAGATCCTCAAGGATTCTTGTTTCATTTCTCACAGAGATTATTACATATCTATCCGTCTCTCTCACGTCGTGTTAGACGATATAAAAAGGTGCATTCGCTCTAGCCATCCGACTACAAAAAAACCAAAAGTGCCTTTATTCTAGAACCATGAGATCATCCATAAATCTTGTTAGGACACTAATACAAAACTATGCTTGCTCATCCACACACTGTAATAACAATCAGATCTGTTAAGGAGTCCTACTCCTAAATCCTCGTGGTATTGCTAGAACATATGTGTGATACGAAAAGTACTCACAAATGAATTGGAAATCCTTCTAGAGCCATCATCAAACTAGCTCTTGGAGGTAAACTTGCTGAGTTCCTCTTAAGATTAAATTGTGACAAATGGATAAATAATGATAGGTCGATTCGATGAATCAAACTGCGTTTTTTTTCTTTCCAGTATATGAATTGACGAGTTGTTTTTGAAAAACCTTTGATGTGCTCAACAACTGATTTTCGAGCACATGACTGTGAATATCTTTCTCAAAACAAATGTGTTTTCTGTGAAATATGATTATTATGATATAAAATTTAATGCAGTCACAAAAACTTCTTTTTTCTGAGTGACACGCTACTGATTTTCAAATCAAATTCTCATTAATTCAGTGGGTTTCTTAATTCATTGGTTCACTCACTCCTTGCTTTGTCTACTTTGAGATGACTTCGGTTTGTGAATGGCTAGCACAGCTGCGAAACCCTGCCAAGGAGATTCTTCAGAATTCTACCTGATCACAATCAGTATTTATACTGATTAACGGGGAACCGTGGTTCTTGCAACCTTATTTAACGAAAGTGAACAAATACACTTTTGTTTGTTTATTACTAACATATACATGCAAGAATCCCGATGGTAGCAGCTGCTGGTAAGAGACACATCGATTCATGGCCTCATGCTCACACCTCATATTCTTAATCATGGACATTATGATAACTGAAAGACCTACAACACAGCTTCCGCAACTCTGATGCTTGCTATCATGATCCAGAAATGTGTGAGCATGCCGGTCCGAAGGTCACAACATCACATGGAGGCAACACTACCACAAGGATGATTTGGAGATTTACTGTGGCTGATGATCTCAAAGAATGCTCATAGATCACACAAGTCAAAGGAACTAAGCTCAGAGATCACTACATTACGTACAAAGAGATCAATGAATGAAGAATCAAAGACTACGAGCCAGAGTCAAAGATCAACTCATAGATTGCTAGGATTCAATTTGTATTTTCTGGGGTGACCTCCCTTAGGGGGAGATTGTTAGATATTAGAAAATCCATGTAAAAGACTCGGTCACCCCGTGTAATGTCTAGCATAGGTTAGCTCGTAGCCTTAACATTAATCGTTTAATTACCGTATGACTTATGGTGTTGGGCCGGGTCTTTACCCACATGTTAGCCCACTTAGGGGCATCAAACTCTTGTATTTATACCCCCTTTCCAGCCATGGGAAGGGGTTGGTTGTTCAATTTATCAAACACACACATAAGGTGTAGTTTCTCTCACTAGAACTCACTTTCTCTCTCTATAAATTCGGCCAACCCCTAAATCATTGATTGTGTTATGATATCTAATATCCTACAGTTAAGCATTTAGAGTGTGTATATAATTAATTAAAATTTGTATTACTTAAAATGCATTATTCATTGACTTATAGAATTTTAAATTAAAATGTCATTCGGATATCATGTAGTACAAGCAGGGCACCGACGCGTTGCAGCGACAAATATCCGTAATAAAAAATGTTGACGAACAATATTAATCGATTATATATTTTTCGCTGTAATAACTTTACGCATGGCGAGCATTTTAAGCAATAACTTTATCGCACACTATCTCATATAAATATGGTAAGGTATCCGTGCATCACGATGCAATGGCTATACGAAAACGCTAGTTAGTTATATTACAAAGTTATGATGATTGACGGTGAAAGATACTTACTAGTCAATAAATGTTGTGTAATATTCATCACAATATTATATAACGTGTAAACATAGAGTTATATACATTAGTTCGTGCAAATATATGACTAGTATCTTGTTTGGTTTGTACGTTGTGGTATATTAATTGTATTTATAAATGAGTGAGTATTTTAATACTAGCATTAATTATAGGTGTTGTATTTTGGTATTTTTCGTATCTTAGAGAATAAGCGTGTTATACATGATTTAGTATTTTTGGTATCTTTGTATTAGGAAAGTATAAGCAATAGGTCGGTTATTTTTTGCTTATAAATAGGGAATCAAAAAATTTGAACTTTGTACCTTCGAATTTTGTTTTGTAATACAGAAAAGCTTTCGCAAAATCTGCTCATTCTTATTTTTCTCTTCTTCTTCATCTTTGATTATCGATTTTTGATTTCTAACAATTAGTATCAGAGCTGGTCGATCATTGAGGGTATTTCAAGAAGCTTGAATGTTGTTTCGATTTAGGGTTTCGTTTGGGTTTAATCGGATTTAGGGTTCTAGGTTGAAGATCGTTTTTGATTGACTATTTGTTTTGAATTTGGTATATTTTGATTAGTGAATCTTCAATCGACCTTGAAATAAATTTGTGTTTGTTGATTGGATATAATCAAAATTCAGATTTAATTTCAAGAACCCTAGTTCCTATTTGTTTTGTGAAGTTACTGGTGAAATTAGGGGAAAGTTTGTACTTAGTATCTTTTAGTGTAGCAACCTGGTGTTTTTTGTGATTTGCTTTTGGGCTTTTGTTCCGAACTTGGGATAATAGTATTAGCATTTGTAGTTTATTGATTCATTCGCATTAGATTGTTTGATATTTGTTCGAAAATCATGTCTTCTCAAATCGTTAATATTGGGAAGTTTTCGGGAAAAAGTAACTTTAGTTTGTGGAGGATTAAGATTCGAGCCTTATTGAAACAAGGCATTTGGGCGCCTATTGCCGGTACAAAACTGGCTGGCGTGACGGATGCTAAGTATAAGTTGCAAGATGAAAAGGCTCACTCAACTATTTTGCTTTCTTTATTGGATGAAGTTATTTATGAGGTTACAGAAGAGGAAACAGCACACGATGTTTGGAAAAAGTTGGAAACGATTTATATGATAAAGTCGTTAACGAAGAAGTTGTTTTTGAAACAACGTTTGTTTTCACTTCGAATGAAAGTGGTCTCATCTTTAAAAGAGCATCTTGATGCTTTGAACTTGATCTTGATGGATTTGAAGAATGTTGAAGTAAAGATTGAAGATGAAGATGCAACTCTTGTTCTTCTTGTGTCGTTGCCTCCTTCGTTTGAAAGTTTTGTTAGTTCGTTTGTCTTCGGTAAGACACTATTACTTTGAAGATGTTAGATCTAGTTTGCATTCAAGAGAGCTTCGTCAACAAGCGCCAAAAACTGGTCATGAGTCTCAATCCATGGATTTATCAACCACAAGTCGTGATAGGGGTTGATATCGATTTGAAAAAGGTAAAGATAAATGTGGAGCATCGTCAGGTTCTCGAGGTCCTAATCCTCGTGATATTTGTAACTATTGCAAAGAGACTAGTCATTAAAAGATTGATTGTCCTAAACTAAAGAAAAAAGGTTTGGTAGCGGCTACTGGCAAAGACGACTCGTGCCGCCGTTCTAAAAAAAAGATGACTCATGCTACTAGGGTTCAAAATGTGAGTTGATTTAAATGGTTGACCAGTTAGAATTTTTCAGTTAACGTTTGGTTATTCGTTTTTGAAGTCATTGGCGTTTATTTTGGATTGATTTGTTTTGGATCGTTTTCGGATTCGATCGTTTGTTTGAATTAGGCTAGTTTCGCTGGCATTTGAAATTTTGAACTTGATTTGGTACATATGGTATTCCTTAGGAGTTTCCATCACGGTGAAAATTGTTATGAATGTGATTTTTTTTAAGGGTTGTTTGGTACTTTTTGTATCTTAGTGAATAAGTGTGTTATACACGATTTAGTATTTTTGGTATCTTTGTATTAGGAAAGTATAAGCAATAGGTCGGTTGTTTTTTTTGCTTATAAATAGGGAATCAAAAGATTTGAACTATGTACCTTCGAATTTTGTTAAGTAATACAGAAAAGCTTTCGCAAAATATGTCGATTCTTGTTTTTCTCTTATTCTTCATCTTTGATTATCGATTGTTGATTTCTAACAATTAAAGCATTATAAATAATTATAAACATAAGTTTAGAACTTTTATATTTGAAAGAAATAATATTTAAAGATTAACATTAATTAAATGTTGTACATTTAGTTTTATTATTTGTATTTTTAAAATTGTTGTTTTTTATCTGAATAGTTTGTACTATATGCTTTATTATGTGTATGTTTAATTTAAGTTTAAGGTATCTGACGAAACAAAAGTGGTTCTTCTATGTAGTTAAGATAAGATATTTAACGTTTTGAACATAATTACTAATATACTTATTTGTCGCATAATACGACGTCGTTTCGACGACGGCCCAAAATGAAAAAAATAAAAATTTGCCGGCCCAAAAACGAAAAAAAGAAAATTTAAAAAACGGACCCTCAACTTTTAACTATTTACGACTTTTTTATATAATAAACTTTATTTATCAAATATATAACACATATCTACCGATTCATTCAGATAAAAAAATACCCGTAGAAATATCTTCGAATTGCGAACAAAACGAGCCCAATATTGCAATGTTTCTGACATACGTACGATTTTATAAAAAACAAGCAAAAGAACCCGCCCGTTGCGGCGGGGCTAATTTTTTCCCGAATGATTTTTTTTACGTTTCGGGTTTTTTTTTTGGGCGATGCGTTATGGCGGGGCTAATTTTTAATATTTTATTTTTTCGTATGATTCGGGGAAAAAAAATTTGCGTTGGGACAGGGTAATTTTTTCTCAAATATTTTCTTTTTTTGGGACGGTTCGATATCTTTTTTTTGGGCCGATGAATGTAAATTTTTTACGTTTTCGGTCAGTTTTTTTCATTATCATCTGATTTTTCTCCGTGTTCGGCTAATTTTTTACATTTTCGTCCTTTTTGTTATGTTTTGTCTGTTTTTTTACTTTTTCGTCTGTTTTTTTACGTTTTCGCCTTTTTTTTACGTTTTCGTTTGTTTTTTTACGTTTTCGTCTATTTTTTTACGTTTTCGTTCGTTTTTAACGTTTTCGTCCGTTATTTTACGTTTTTGTCTGTTTTTTTACGTTTTTGTCCGTTTTTACGTTTTCATCCGTTTCTTAACGTTTTCGTCAGTTATTTTACGTTTTCGTCTTTTTTTTCATTTTTCATCTTTTTTTACGTTTCCTCTGTTTTTTACGTTTTTGTCTGTTTTTACCTTTTTTTGACATTTTCTTACGTTTTGGCACGTTTTTTTACATTTACATACGTTTTCGTCCGATTTCGCACGTTTTCGTCCGATTTCGCCTTTTTTATGTTTTCGTCTGTTTTTTTATGTTTTCGTCTGTTTTTTTACGTTTTCGCCTTTTTTACGTTTTCGTTTGTTTTTTACGTTTTCGTCCGTTTTTTAACGTTTTCGTCAGTTATTTTACGTTTTGTCTGTTTTTTTACGTTTTCGTCCGTTTTTTTACGTTTTCATCCGTTTTTAACGTTTTCGTCAGTTATTTTACGTTTTCGTCTTTTTTTTTCATTTTTCATCTTTTTTTACGTTTCCTCCGTTTTTTACGTTTTTGTCTGTTTTTACGTTTTTTTGACATTTTCTTACGTTTTCGCACGTTTTTTTACATTTTCATACGTTTTCGTTCGATTTCGCACGTTTTCGTCCGATTTCGCACGTTTTCGTCCGTTTTCGCACGTTTTCTTACGTTTTCGCACGCTTTCGTCCGCATTCGCGCATTTTCGTAGGCTTTCCCGCGTTTTCGTCAGCTTTCCCGCGTTTTCGTCAGCTCTCGCGCGTTTTCGTCAGCTCACGCGCGTTTTTGCCAGCTCTCGCGCGTTTTCGCCAACTCTCGCGCGTTTATGCCAGCTCTCGCGCGTTTTCGCAAGCTCTCGCGCGTTTTCGTCAGCTTTCGCGCGTTTTCGTCAGCTTTCGCACGCTATCCCGTTTTCGTACGCTTTCGCCCGATTTCCTACGCTTTCGCCCTTTTCGCACGCTTTCGTCTACTTTCGCACGTTTTCTTACGATTTCGCATGTTTTCGTCTGTTTTTGTACGTTTTCGTCTGTTCTCGCACGTTTTCACACGTTTTCATTCGTTTTCGCACGTTTTCTTTTGTTTTCGCACGTTCTCGTCCGTTTTCATAGTCCGTTTTCATATGTTTTCGTCCGTTTTCGGTCGTTTTCAGACGTATCCATCCGTTTTCATATGTTTCAGTCTGTTTTCTTACGTTTTCGTCGGTTTTTGTCCGTTTTCGCACATTTTTGTCTATTTTCGTCCGTTTTCGCACGTTTTTGTCCGTTTTCAGATGGTTTCTTCCGTTTCATACGTTATCTATCACTGATATTATGCCAAAAACCTTAAAACCCTAACCATTAATAACATCTAACACGTAAACCCAATACCAGAAACCCTAAACCATAACACTAGGTATAATATCTCAAGTGGTATATACATAAACTTATAATAATCTATAACAATAAAACTCTAAACACCTAACCACTTACCATATACCAAAACCCTATAAACCCCTAACTACTAGGTATATAATTTTTTTTTTTTTACTGAGTGATATTTACATAAAACTTTTAAAATCTATACAAAAAACCCTAAACTCATTAAATACTTTACTTCCTTATTATCTAAATAAATCCTAAGCCTCCTAACCACTATAAGTATTAATATCACAATATTGATATATACATATAACTTTAAAATATATATGCGAAAAATACTCTAAACCCTAACCACTAAACCTATACCTAAAACGCTTAACCACCTGTATACTACTAGGTATATATCACAAGTGTTATATACATAAACGTTTAAATATATTGACAAAACCCTAGACCTTATACCGCAAAAACCTAAAACCTATAACCATACTAGGTATGTAGTATCACAAGTGGTATATACATAAAACTTAAAAACCTTTACCAAAAACCAATAACCCTAACCACAATCCTTATACCAAAAATCCTAAACGTTCTATACACTAAACTTTATACCATAACCCTAAACCACTAACCGCTAATACCCTATACCAAAAAAAACTAATCCCCTCCCTAACATAATAAACACTATACCAAAAACCCTAAACCTTATACTTCTTAAGCCATTACCCAAATAAACCTGAACCCGTAAGCACTAGGTATATACACAAGTGATATATACATAACTCATAAATTATATGCCAAAAACTCTAAACCCTTAACCACCTATAACATATAGCTAAAAACATTATAACCACTAATCTTCAAAGGTATAATATCAAGCATATAATATTATACTAGAAGTCTTTTTGAATAGTATACCAAAAAACCCTTAATCACCCCCCCCTACCACTAAAACGTTTCACTATAATAAACCTTAAATACCTCTAACCCACTAGGTATTATTATACAAGTATATATACTATACATAAGTTTAAAATCTTGAGTACGAAACCCCCTAAACACTGAGGTATAATATCACATAGTGACTATAAATACATTAAACTATAATATCTGTACCAAAAACCTAAACTCTTATACCACTAACACATATACCATAAAGACGTTATAAAAACCCTATACTACTAGATATAATAATCACAAGTGATATATACTTAAACTTTAATATCTATACCATATAACCTAAACCTCCTAACCTCTTATACCTAATACCAAAATCCTAATCCTCCTAATTACTAGGTATATATATCTTAACAAGTGATATAACATAAACTTTAATATCTATTACCAAATTATCTTAAAACCCCTAACCACTAAACAATATACAAATAACCCTTATAACTCATAATCAATAAACCTTATGCAAAAAACCCCTAAACCCTATTCTACATGCTATAATATCAAAAGTGAATATTATATAAACTTTAAAAACTATACTAAAAACCCTAAACACCTAACCACTAAATTTTATACCCAAAAACCTAAACCCTTAACCATTAAACCCTATACCAAAAACCTTAAACACCTAACCAGTAAACCATTTGATACAAATCCCTAAAACCCCTAACCACTAAACCTATACCAATAAAACCCTTAAACCTCTACACTAAACTTGTGCCAAAACCTTTAACTCTCACTCCCTAACTACTAATCATTATACCTAAACTTAAACACCTAACCACTTAATATCCTATGCAAAAACCCTATATCCATAAACACTAGATATATATCGAAGTGGTATATACATAACTTTTAAATTTATACCAAAAACACTAAACCCCTTAACGACTACCCTATACTAAAATACCGAAACCTCTAACCACTAGGTGTTATTATTCACAATGTGATATTATACATAAACTTTGTAAAATTTATACCCTAAAACCTTTAAACCCTAACCACAAAACTATATACCAAAAACCCTAAAAACCACTGGTCCACTAAAACATTTACCAATACCTTTATTAAATACTAAGGAGTTCAGTCGTGTAGCTTAACAATTATTACCCCTGTATTGTAGTATCACCGTGTGGAAATGAATAGTATAATAAAATTCTATGTGATAAGTGAATATATTGTAACATTAGTTAATGGTATTGTGTCACATGATATAATAATTATCACATTTGTTAATAAGCGCATATATAATGTGACACTAACTGTGATTATTGTGAAAATCTTAACCATGGTATCAATGTTATTTATACACTTGTGAATTTTTACTGTTAGTAGGGATTAAAAGGGTTAAAACATAGTTTTTATAGTGTTTTAATTTAATTTTCACAAATTATGTTTGATATATGGTTAGAATGGTAAAGATGCTTATTTTTGAATGTCAAACATGATGAATCATTTAATATTTTACACAAATACTTATGCTCATTTCATGACATCATGTTGAGTGTTATTCGACGTACAATATGTTATACACAAGTGTAGTGACGTCAAGCGGGTTTGATGACGTAAAAAATAAAATTCTTCGTTTTCATCAACTTTTCTATAAAATAAGAAACTATTTTGAATTTGGGGTCAAAAATTATGTATGATAAATGGTTAGAAAGCTAAGGATATGTACTTTTAAATTGCAAAAAAGATGAATCACTTGGAGTTCCACACAAATATTTATACCCGTTTTACGAAAGTATGTGAAGTGTTCTAACTTACAGATTAGCTGTAATATCACAAAGTGTTATATCAAACAAGAGTTCTGCACGAGAAAAACAAATACAAAAAAAAAAAAAAAAGTTTGTCAATAGTATATGAAAGTGCCCCTCTAGTTTAAAGATAATTAAATGCTCGTTCAACGATGGTGTAATTATTCTATCTTAACGTTTTTACGTTTTTGCTGTATTGTGATTTTTAAAAATAAGGGGTGAAAGTGTGTTCTTAATAAATAAAACAAGGTAAGGTAGGGGTGGGTGGATTCTTTTCTGAAGTTTAATTTCTATCCATTAAATAAAGTTATATCTTTGATTAATCCTTACCATTAGATCAAACTCAAAATGGATGGTGAAAGATTTGTCATTGTATGTGAGGAGAAACGGTATGCAAATGAACTTTTCTTATATATATATATATATATATATATATATATATATATATATATATATATATATATATATATATATATATATATAAATGAACTTTCAAAACACACTCTAAACTACCTAATAACTTTAAAATAAACGACAGAGGTTAGAAACGTAATGTTGACCTTTACTATATATTTTTTTATAAAAAACTTTCAAAACATACCCCTAAACTAACTAATAACTTTAAAATAAACCCCGGAGATCAAAGACCTGCAATTCTATGAAAGTTTAAGTTATATAAATAACCCTATGGTTTTCGCTATTTACGATCATTTTATATAACAAACTCTCTTTCACAAATATCTAATAGATATCGGTCGACTTCTTTGATAAAAAGTATACCGACGACTACGCCTCTGAATTACGAACAAAAGAGCCTAATATTGATGCTTTTGAGATGTGTACGTGTTTGTAAAAAATGTCGACGATTAATATACATTAAAAAATATATTTTCAAAACACACCCTTAACCTACCTATTAACTTTAAAAACTACCCTAAGGTTTAATGAAAGCTAAATATGTAGTAGTGTAGGTAGTCTAAAGGCTAATGGTGGACGAATCTATGAAAGTTTACTTCTTACAAAAAAAATTACTGGCTATACAATTACGATAATGCATCTTCGGAAAATAAAAAAAATAGCTCCGCCGCAACGCACGGGCCGAAATATATATTCGACAACCAAAGATAAATAAGCTCGCCGCCACGCGCGTGGCAATAGATTTCAATTGTACAAACACGTAAAATTACATTAGTTCAAGTATTATACAAATTTAAGCAAAACAAAAGGCTTTTCGTACCAAATTTATGCAACATAAAGTTAAAAAAAAGACGAAAACTTTCGAATGACTTCTTATATAATCGATTCGAAAAAAATAATCCCCGCATGAGCTGCCATACTTGTTAATATCAAAACAATGACATTTTTCTTCTTATTAAGTTATGTTATCGAGCATGTTCAGGAGACAACAAATGCGGGATTTTGACTACCAAATATAATACTTTGAATATTTGTAACCTGTACACACACAAGGTAAATAGTTTTGAGAAAGTGATTACTTCTTCTTAAGCATATACCCTAGTGTTGAACGGGTTTAAGCTTTTTCTTTAAAATGAGAGATGAACATAAGTAATTTTTTACTTTGTAAATTGTTAATTTGGTCTTTTATTTGTTTACAAAATATCATTGAATAACAACAACGATACTTAATCTTGTATGCACAAAATATGAAGGAGGTGAAATGGAAACGTATCATACCCTTATCGTTGGGAAAATCCGAAGATAAAGAGACCGCTAACAATAGACCTTCGGCTAAGTACAAATTATCAATGAAACATTAGAATATCTTTTAGTAATGATGGTTTTTCAGTCCTCCACAGACACACTCGAAACTACCACCGTGAAAAGGTATTGCTCGTTAGTAATTTTAATAGACAATATACATATAGCATAGAAAGAAAGATCGAGACATTGGGCCTCCATGTCTTAAACGAGGGGTACCAATGTAGGGTAAGCCCAACGATGTATAAACCCGTGAACTACCCCTTGCTTACGACCTGCCCGGCTGCCCCTACACTCCACATGCTTTTGCCCCTTTATTTCTTCCCTATATATGCTTAACGTCTTCAATTCAAACCACAACAACTACCACATCTATATATATCACCATACACCACCACATCTATATATATCACCATACACCACCACATCCACCACAATAACCAGTGCACCATCTCCAGCAACCGACGTAATCATGGGTCTAAGAAAGTCACACAAACAAACTCAAGCATTAGCTCTTAAGAAAATCATCAAAAGGTGCTCAAGTTTTGGCAAAAACAACGATGACAATGGCCTCCCAAGCGACGTCCCAAAAGGACATTTCGTAGTATATGTGGGAGAAAGACGAAACAGATACATTGTACCAATATCGTGTCTGGATCATCCAACGTTTCAAGACCTACTACAACAATCCGAGGAAGAATTTGGATTTCATCACGATATGGGCATCATCATTCCTTGCCAAGAAGTTGATTTTTTGAACTTTTTCTCCATGATTTCTTGAGAAAAGACAAATGGATCGTTACCATTTTGTCACGATGATAATAGTTTTGTTGCTCTTTTTTATATTTTTCTCAAGTGGTGTGTGTGTGTTTGTAACACCCTCGGAAAAATTTTGTGTCAATTTTTGTCAAAATGGAAGGAAAGTTATGCATGGGAGATGACATTCGTCTTCATGCATGATATACTTTATCCGTTGACCAATTCATTAGAGAGAAAGCGTACTGTATATAAATTTATTTATTAGGTTTCTAATGGCAAAATATTACTTATATCTTCGTTAAATTAATCATTATTGATGTCGTTTGTGGATTATCTAAAGAATAGACAGTAATGCGTGAATGGTCGGGTTTTTACATATTCAATCGAGAGGAATCATCGCATATATGTGATGACTCTTATCGACTGAATCATCGCATTTCATTTAACTTATATATTCATAATTGTTTGTGCAAATATTCAGTATTTAATCTATACAGTCTCTTTGTGTTTTAGTGATGATAAACATGTAACTTGTAATACATAACGTAAAGTGCGCAAGTTACTCGTAACTACAAATCATCAATACATACATTCATCATTTCACGAATACCTTATGAATTACCTTCTCGACATCTTATATACTATCTTGTAATCATCTCAAAAACCACGTTACTATCACCTTATGGATCATCTTGATCTTACTTTGTGAAATTATTTTTCATCACATAAATTATTTTACTATCACCCCATGAGTCATTTAGCTATTGTCTTGTAAACCATATGCGGTTTTCTCGCAAACCATTTTATTGTCATCTTATAAAACTTTTTGATACTTCTTTATACATAACACTATTTTGACGTAAATGAGCATAGCATCGTTAGCCCTCAAATATACATAGCCTGATCACTTATGTATAATTCAGGAAGGACAATGTCATGCTGAGAGTAGTCACCATAAAACTTTTATCAATAATCCATTTTCTACTTATATCCTTGAAAAGCAAAGCTTTGTGTGCGTACCCATAAAACGCGTTTACTTCGGAAAATCGAATTAGTAACTATCATAAATAGGTAGACCTTTACGTCACCTTACTATAGGAAGTCGACATCATCTCACACCAAATCCTAAAAGTCTTCAGGGTATAAACAAGGAGTTAAGAACATTAAGATAACAAAGTTGATTCACGCATATTAGGAGGATTAGGATAAGAACTCACACCTCTTCATCAACACCACTCCGGAAGGCAACTCAAACGGAATTTCAGGACGAAATTCTTTTAACGTGGGAGGACTGTAACAATCCGCATTTTCTAGTCATTTTACGTCAATAAATATTCAACTATTTATTTTAAATTAGGGTTTTTACGCGCTTACTTTTTAAATTTCATCGTTTGGAAGAAATCGTGAAACTAAAAATTAACATTCACGTAAAATTGGACATCAAACAAATAAAAGTTAACGTCAAGCAATTGATATATATAATTACCGAAGATAATAAATAACTTTTTTCATATTTAACAAATAAAAGTTTACGTCAAGCAAGTGTTATTTAATTATTACAAGGATAATTTATAACTTTTCATATTTTATTTTTATCGGTTACGTAAAACGTTTACGTTTCGCAATAAAATACATTTATGCATTCACGGAAACACCAATACCTATCTATACTTCAACAAATACCCACTTTTATACCCAATACCCGAAAATTATATAATCTCTTATATATATACTACTGTGGCCGGTTATACACTCAAAACCAACACAAAACAATTATCAAATTTAGCTCCTAATATTACCATGTGCTTAAGTACTACATCCTTACACAATGTCATCTTTACTTACTCACAAGCATAGGGAGGAAGAGAGCACATATACTTCTTGTCCATAAACGACTCCTTCATCCATGGTTTTGGCTAAATGGTATTAAGATATTTTGAGTATAAATACTAGCCTAATGCAAGACTTATTTCACACTCTTATTTCTTATAAAAATCAAACTCATTCTCTTGTTTCTTCTCTCCCAACTCACGGCTCAATATAGCCCTCCCAAATAATTCATAGTTTTGATTCTAGCAAGATTACAAGTAATCAAGATTGTTTAAGGTTGATATCTAAGATAAATCAAGGTTATTTTAAGACTTGGGCTTCATAATATCTAGGGTTTATATCAAGAAGAAACTAGGGTTTTCATAACTAGGGTTTTGGATTAGGGTTTGCAAATTGGGGATTAATTGTGTGTTCGTCATCTTCCTACAGTCTTCTAAGGTCTACATAAACCCTAATCTTTTCAAGTTATTCATTTCATATTTTATATATATGTTATGTTGTTAATTACCACCTAGTGTTTATTTTATAAGTTTATAAAATATAATGAGCATGATCATGGATTCGAATTTATATATTTATATAATGAAATGATGTTTAAAATGCAAGGACATACCTTATATAAGTGTTGGTTAATTTATAGATTTAGTTTATAAATTAATTGATGAAAGTTTATTATTACAGTTTATATACAAATAATTATGAGGACAATGTACTTGGACAAAAATGATGGACACAAACTTGAAGATCAAAAATATGTAAGACTTGTAGTATAAAGTAAATTAGAGGACTTGTACAAATTAATCAATTTATAAATTAAAACTACTTATACATTATAATATAAATATATATAAAAATGATATATATCTATATATATATATAATATTATATATATACTATAGTATAATATATAGGAGATCGTTTTTTGCAGAATCACTTTTTTGTATAGAACCTACAGAACACTTTAAACCAATTAGAATTTAGTATCATTACCTTTTTTTAATTCAAAAGGGTATAATAGTCAAAACACATTTTGACTTATTTTTTTAAATTTTTATTAAAAACATTTTTTTAAAAACCTTTTAATTTTCAAAATTGATTTTTTTTATTTTTTTATATTTTTTTAGTATATATACTGTTTCAAAAGAAAAAAATGTGTGCATATATGTTTATTTTTAATATTGTAAATTCCATGTTTCTAGTGTACATTTTTAATTTAATATGGTAATTACACACATGTTTCTTGTGCACATTCTTTAATCATCAAAATTTTGTTTATAGTTTATATTTTTTAATCTTTGAAATTTTTGACAAAACATAAACATATACATGTAAACTCTAAAATTTGAAACAAACCAAAACTTAAATAGTATACAAATATTTGATATAAAATGAAATACAATTCAAATATAAATGTGTCTTGTTAAATAAAGATGTGCATGTCATCCAAAAACATAGGTGCACTCTTCAAAGAACACATATGCACGCTTCAAAGAACATATATGCACGCTTCATGTTTCTCATCAAATTCTTTAAAACATATGAACGCCATTCCAAGAACATATGTGTACACCTTCCAAAAACATATATGCACGCTTCACTTTTTTTGTAGGTGCCCCATCTCACTTTAACTGCATAGAGAACATACATGATTGTAATTAAGAAATCGCGTTTATTATTGGATAACCACACTAAATAAATCATGAAAGTACAAAAATAAGTGCATACAACTTTAGTTATGAAACAAATCACAGAAATATTGTATTTATGAACCACAACGTCCCCTTCGCACCCAGATCTGTACACGACAACAAAAGGGATGATGTTTTCGCTTTTACATGTTCATCTTATGGTTTGTTTAAAAATTCAGAAATAGCAAATAAGATAGAGTAAGTCACGATTGATAAAACAAAGACATACAATAATATAAAAGAAACAAAGCCTATCTCTAATTTGTGAACCCACAAAAGATGTAACAATGGACACTTGAAACTATGAATATTAAAATTTTGTAACTAATTTCCATTTAGGATCACAAGATGCACGTAAATGAAGGAAGATACCAAATTGTTTATGTCAATGATATCTGCTTATGCACACGACAATCCATATTTTTTTAATTGACGTTTCATGATGTGCCACACACTTTTTTTTTTTGCAAAAATGAAAATTGAATCTAACCTAATATGAGGAAGAAGAACCTGTGTGTACGTTGCGCTTTTTCGTCAATATCATTCGAACAATATGTTCGACGACTTCCAAAACATATAACGCACGTCTTTCAATAACAACCTTATGATTTATTACCTACAAAACCAGACAAGACCAATCTCTTGTGTGAAATAGATGAGCAATTCATATTAAAACTATGACCGAAACGACTACCTTTTTTCCTAGCAATGTCTTAATAACATATCTATTTGCCTTTCGAATGTATGTCACCTAACAAAAAAATACAAGAAGAACCTGAAACAAGTTATCAAGCCATAACATACCCACCGCATACCTATAAATTGACAAAAATGTTCAACAAATAACAAATGTTAAAATCATCAAGTTATTAGTGTGACAAGTAACTACCAAATACATATTATAGTGTACGATAATCGAAATCAAATCTGATTCAAATATAATCTAAAAGTCAGAACTTTTAACAAATAAAAACAAAACCATGATTATTGAATAAGATATTCAACTAAATTGAAACCATCATTGGATGCGTACCAAATAGCTTGAGATATCGAAATCAAAGAATACAAAGATACCAGCATAACATAAATCGATCGACTGCGTAATAATTAGCGAATAATGAAGATGCGATGATAAACTGAAACAACACATCACGTAGCAAATATAGTCAATACATATATATAAGCTGCGCTCGGATATGTTTGTGATAGATTATAATTACTTGGTAAATAACCAGATCTGATATGGAGGCTGTGGGAAAGAGAGATTGTGTGGGTGGTTTTTTTTTTGACCTAATCCTAAATAATAAATGACGGTTTTAAAAAATAAGTTAGATGATATTCCTATATTACCCTTTCAGTATTTTCTTTTTTTTAAATAAGTTGTAGATATTTACAATAATGACATCCTGCATTAATATGATGTACATCATGCATCATTAAGAGTAAAAAATATGAATCTGTAGGTTCTGTACAAAAAAATGGTTTTGCAAAGAAAATAGGGTTGGTTATTGAAAATAGGTATAATAGTATCATTACTTTTCTTTGCAGAACCATTTTTTTTACAGAACCTACAGAACCACTTTAAACCAATTAGAATTTAGTATCATTACTTTTTTTTATTTAATTCAAAAGGGTATAATAGTCAAAACACATTTTGCCCTTTTTTGAATTTTTTAATTAAAAAACCTTTTGATTTTCGAAATTAATTATTTTATTTTATTTTATATATTTTTTTAGTATAACTGTTTTCATAAAAAAAATGAGTGCATATATGTTTTTTTTTTAATATTATAAATTCCATGTTTCTAGTGTACATTTTTAACTTAATATGGTAATTACACATATGTTTCTTGTGCACATTACTTAATATCTTAAAATTTAAAACACAAAAATATAACAAAATTTGATATCAAATGAAATACATTTTAAATACAACTAACCAACCAAAAACATAAATACATACAAAAAAGAATTTGATATCAATGAAATACATTAGAAATAATAAATCCAACTATAACCATGTTGTTCAAAAACATGTTGTACTTCCCTCGAGAAAACATATGCACGTTTTTACTTTATCTCGCAAATTCGTTAGAACTACATGAGTATACCCTTGCAAGAACATATTATCACCCTCATTTTTTCTCATCAAATTCTTTAAAACATATGAACACCATTTCAATAACATATGTTCACGTTGCGTTTTTTCGTCAAATTCATTAAAACGTACGAGTGCTCTTAAGAAATAGTGTGACAAAAAAGCTGCGCTATTTATCGTCACAATTCATAGAATAAAATGTGTCCCGTCTTACCAAAAAAACATATATGTAATCTTAAGAACATATGTGCACAATGCGCTTACTCCTTAAATTTATTAGAACATAAGTGTACGCCTTAAAAAACATATATGTTTGAATCCCTGTGCTGAAACAAAAACAAAAAATAAAATAGTGAATCATATTAGTTACAAAATCGATCATTAAATTAACAAAAGATCATGGAAATACAAAAACAAATGCAACAACAATGCTAGCAGATGGAAGAGCCAGGTACACAAGCTGATTAGGACGAAAAACTACTCTTTTTCCCATAGATACACGTACACTTGCTGGATCGGGTAGGGGTATGGTACTTTTTTCCATAAGTAATTTAATTCATTTTTTATTAGAAAACTAAAAGGTAACATAATTTCACTTGGTACGTGCAGAAATTACAGTAGTTGAGAGCTTAGGGTCAAGCAGAAGGAACATTAAGCCTGGTTAAGAAACTAAGTAAGTAGTGGAAAAGAAACAATAGTAATAACTCATAAGAGCAAAAGTTTCACTGTTTTCTGTAAAACAAGTCAATGAAACTTTTTCTGCATTAAAAAATCGTTCAGCTTATTATGTCCACAATAACAAAATTAGCCAGCATGTAACTTGTCTCAAAGGTAAAAAAACATTTTTTTTTTGTTAAAAACTATGGAGTTAAGAGAATTATCAATGCAAAAAAAACCATAGGGACATATCTACGAAAATCATGAAAGTGAATATTCTGACATCAGCCCTGGTGATAATGCCATTATGTATCATTAAACAAACCTGAGCGACAAAAAAATAAGTGAAATGGATGAGGATTGAATAATGATGTGAAACCATACACAAATCCCATTTGTCCCACTTCAGAGTGCAACTTAGAAGATGATAGAAGTGCAACAGACAAGGGAAGTAAACCCCTTTCCTGTGATAAAATTTTACATTGAACAATCAATAATCTTGAAATATAAACAAAGAAAAAGAGAGTAGAAACAATGATTTTCAGAAGGAAAAATTCATAAACCATACTAAAGACAATCTTAATGATGAGTTCACACCAATTAAGCATTAACAATCAGCATACCTTAAGAAGAAAAAGCAAATGTGAATCAATATCCCAATTTGAGAAATGATAATTTGACAAAGCAATCGGCCTGGTAGTAGCTTTGTAGGATAAGAGACCATCTGTTTCACCAAGTATAAGTGACCTACTTGTGCTTGCGACTGGAGAAGGATCTTCAACTAGTGCACTGGAAGTTATTAATTTCTGCAGTAACATTTGAGTAGAAACATTAAGGGAGATCAACAATTGTTAGTCAAGCTTCAGTTAAAATCGATGTGTTCAAATGTGTAGTTTGAACTTTGAAACTGATTATGTAATATTGCAAAATTACACATAAATAATCAGCTACAATAAAATATGTTTGCATGACGGCTTGAGATGGTGATTAAAGGTACAGTTAATAATAAATAATCGCCTGCAAGTATATTTTTTAACACAAATATTTGTTAACAAAAAGAATTTACAATATCTGTCAATCCCTCCAAAATGTTTTGAGCCTACTGTTGGAATTCGTAGATTATAAAGAAGTGATAAAACGCGCGAGCTGTGAAGTTAGACAAGTACCAGCTAGCGCATAGCGGAGTTGTGAGAGGTAGTCTTGGACGAGGGCTAGGACTGGACAGGCGCTAGTGACCGACTCAGCACTAGAGTCGACACTAGTACAGTGGATCTGTGAGATACGGCAAGTATGTTTTCATGTTTGGGAGAATGGCGAATAACGCGCAGTATTAAGCTATTACTATAAATCAAATGTAATCCAGTATACTCATTTATAGAAGCCCCTAATTTATCATAATTATCGACACATAATTATTTCTAGACTATACAAATTACTCTATCATGCTATCTAGAGAAAACTGCGAATCACATATGTTATGATAACTGTACACTTCTTCACGTTTACTCTGCTCACGCTATTCAAGTTCTTATATATCTTGCACGAAAACTCACTATGACAAGCTCACCTGACTTAACACGCTACGCTCTATCCTCGCCCGGCCCTATACACGTGCGATAATACCGCTAGTCAGCATCCTCACTAGTACTGAAAAACGAGGTCGAAGGATGATCTTCATGAGGATTGCAAGCATATAAAGCACTTGAAAAACCGAGTTATAACGAAAAAGTTATGAATTTTACGAGTTTACGATAATTAAATATATAAAATTATTTTTATAAAAATAGTTTAATAAAAATTGACACATATTCAAAACTGATAAAATTTTATAAATATTTTATTATGATAGAGAATCTCAATAGGAAACCGTGCATACAAAGAACTTTAAAAACGGAATTAAAACGAAGGAGTTACTGGTTTTGAAAGATTTAGATTTATAAAAATAGTTTTATAAACACATTTCGAATTTACTGTCTCAACTCAGATTTTTATAAAAAACAGTGAGTAATTTATTTGAATAGATTAATTTGTCACGATTTCATACATATAAAGAACACGCGAAACTGAGTTAAAATGAGCAAGTTACGAGTTTTCAAATATTTCGGATAAATAGAAATTTCAAAAACTAATTAATTTTAATAAATAATTTTCTGTAATTTTTATAAAAATGTAACAATTTGATAGAAATTAAAAATATGGTTTACGAGTGTTTTTGAGTCCGTTTGGGCTATAAAAACCTTAAGGAATATTGTCGTATCATTTATATAATATTTATATATATTTTTAACTTTATAAATATTATTTTATAAAACAATTAAACCATTCATATAATATCATTATATAAACAATGAAAAAACTAAATCGAGTATTATTAACAAATAATCAATTGTTGGACAACAATAATATTTTCCTTACGGATACGAATACTTGGACATTTAATTAACAAGCGTGACTCAAACATTATTTCAACTTTTTAAATTAAAACTAGTAGGTGGTGATGTAACTCTATGACTTACGATGTTGTATTTATATTAAATACATTATACTTATACGACATATAATTAATTAGGTTGCATTTTGGATCGTTTGCGACGATTACTTTGTTGATTTTGCGATAATCACCGCTTTCTTTAAGAGGTGAGTTTATAGCCCCTCTTTTACTTGTTTTACATAATTTTATAAATCTCGGGGGAGAATACATGCTCGTTACAACTTGTTTACATATCCATTTACAATCTCTTTTACATACTCTTCTACATACTTGTTTACATACTTGATTTCGTAACTTATTTATATACTCGGATACATAAACGTTTACAAACTCATTACATGATTGATTACAAACTCATTTTCATATCTCACGGTGAGATACAATACTTGTTTTTACTTATGGATGCAACAACTTTACTTTTACTCGAATGATTACGGATTAGCTTAAGTGGATTGAACTGTTAATTACTTGGAGGGTAAACGCGATTGTTATAAAATAGATCTATTTGGGGATTGACAATCCCCGTTCAGGTGAGTAGCTCTCACTAGTTCGAGATCGAACTAACGAACTTATACCATGTCGGAGCATCGAACTTCATACACTGGAACTCTTATTGTGCCTTGAATAAAGTGGCATACTTTTAAGTCTACGCCTCAGTTTCATGAACTTAGAGTAACCGTAATCACTCCTTACAATACATACTTGAAACATTTCGTGATATTGTGCTCATTACAATACATACTTGAAATATTATGTGATATTGTGCTCATTACAATACATACTTGAAACATTTTGTGATAATGTGCTCATTACAATACATACTTGAAACATTTTGTGATATTGTGTTCATTACAATTATCATACTCTTTAATCAATTGCGGTCCAACTTTTATACAAATCTTTGATTCCAACAGTTTAACAAACGCATTTTGTGTGGTTCGTGTTTACACGCATTTTAAAGACCTACATATTTGAGTTTATGAATTGCAAGTCTTGTATGGACAGGACTTGTAACACAGTAAATTTGTATATATAGTTTTTGTGATTTACATTTACATATACTTACAAAAATCTATGAACTCACCAACTTTATGTTGACACTTTTAAGCATGTTTTTCTCAGGTGAATAAGATGCTTGACATAACTAATGTGCATTGGAGTCCAAACTTTACAACATTTCTTTTCAAACATCACATTTAGAGGTCATTCTCCCACGTCTTGTGCAAAGGTACTCATGAAGTAACGCTCCTGGACTCTTATTTCACTGCGACCCAATTTGGGGGTGTTACACCATTGCTACTAAACTTGGTACTCCTTTAATGCTTTACTCCTATACATGTGACATGTGCATGTAATCATGGGGTAGGTCAAGTTATCCTAGAGCAATGATTGAGCTTCGAGCCGATGTGGAGTTAAAAGATACTATCGTGATGGCTATTGTAACATCTCGTTATTTCAGGTCATTTTACGACTTCAATTATTCCATTATTTATTTTTAAACTTTTACGCGTTTACTTTTAATTTTTATTGTTTAGTTAAATCGCGTAAACTAAAAATCAACAATCAACGTAAACGGGCACCAAACAAATAAAAGTTTACGTCAATTAAGCATTATATTATTTTTACGAAAGTAATAATTAACTTTTTATATTTTATTTTTATTGGTTACGTAAAACGCTTACGTTTCGCAATAAAATACATTTAGGCATACACAGAAGCACCAATACCTATCTATACTCAATCAAATACCCACAATTATACCCAATACTCAAAAATTATATAATTACTTATACATATACATATACATATATAGGCCGGATGTATATATAAAAACACAAGGAAGATATTTTTTTGACTTTTACAACTAGCATGTGTTATAAACCATTTCAAGCAACCTTTACTAACTTTCTTACAATCCTTACTCACTACCATGCACTCTTACACCAAAGCCATAACATTTCTTACAACTAGTCATTCAAGCCTAGAAACCATGGGGATGGTAAATGGTTTTCACTAGATATTTTTACTATATAAAGCCTCATATTCCAAGAACACTTCACACACTTCTCATTAAACTAGAAAATCACAAAATTTCTCTCCTTATTACTCCCTAGGCCACGGCTCAAAAACCCAACCCAAATAAATTCATAGATTTTAATTTTACAAAGATACAAGTGTACAAGGGTTAATATTAGGCATGTCTAAGGTGTTACAAATTGTATTGAAAGCTTGGTTTTGTGATTATAAGGGTTTATACAAGTGAAGATAATTAGGGTTTTTTTTGTTGAAGTTAGGGTTTTGTGAGAAGTATTTTGGGTTAATACTTGGTTTGTGATCTTGTGTATCATCCTCATTCATCTTCTTAAGGTCTACTATAAACCCTAATCTTCTCAATATCTTAATTTCATGTTTTATATAATTGTTATATAGTTAATCCTCACCTAGTTATATTTTATCATGTTTATAAAGTATTACAAGTTTATATAAACTCAAGACATACTTGTTCATGGCTAAAATGATGTTAAAAATATGAGAATATGTTTTACTTATGGATTTACAAGCAATGGATAAATTTACATAATTTATAGTTATTTATATATTTATATAGTTTATATAAGTAAATAAATATAATGGACATGTTCTTGGACAAACTTGGACTATATTTGTTGGAAACAAGTTAGAGGACT
>BQNB010038756.1:0-14634 GCA_026074375.1 Tanacetum coccineum | reverse complement strand
GCCACGGCGAGTGGTGGTGGTGTTAGGAGCAGTCGAGCTGTTATTCCCTTTGATGACTAGGTATCGTTGTCAGTAGGGGTGTCGGGTGGGATTGTTAAAAGTTAAAACTGTACTAGTTTTCAGTTCATCGTTTCATATATGAATCAGTAAAGTAGAATTATAGTTTTCTAAGACTCTTAATTCAAATACGAGGAAATTAAGTGCAGGTAAAATGTAAGGTAACTTTTATATGGTATAAGTGAAAACATATTAGAATTCATGAGCATTTTACTCGATATTTGGTAAATGGAATCACACTGTAAGTCAAGTGACGTATATTGATGTTCTAAAGGGCGTTGTTTAGGACTTTAAGGTGTTTCGATTTTTATTGTTTTTGCGTATTATATATATCCTTGTGGTGTAGAGCATATTCCATCTATATTGAAACTCATGGCTGCATATTAACCACCGTTTAACACTATGGTTTAGGTCTATCTTAACGCTCCAAAGGTCTGCAGCATTAAGTTGTTGGAAGATTGCATTCAAACAAACTTTTTGTTCGCTGCACACGTAACAACTCAGTGAGCAGCCGCATGTTTACACTTGTTACTTGTTGCAAAAAATGCAGTCCTCTGAATATCATTTTGGTTTTAGACTGAGGTTCTAATATATCTTCTAATCATATATAGAATTTCAAGTGGTTTATGCTCATTGCACTTTATCTATATAGTTAAGAGTATAATTCTGTAGTCCGAAACGACCCATTTAAATACAAACCAATAGACGAAATAAAAGACTAAATCAAGTCAAATGTGGTAGCTTTGAGTTTATTTAAAAGAATCAAAATTTCATTATACCCAAATGAATTACATGATAAAAGGACATAAACACATTAAAAATCCCTAGCAGTCACTTTAGCTTAAACAAGGGAGTCTTTGGTTGCTTTCTTCACTTCAAAATGATTTTCTTTATCTTGATGTCCCAATAGGGGTGCATTACTGTCTTTATCTTTAATCTGAGAAACATAGGAAAAATCAACCATATTAGTTATAAAATGATATGTAGCGTGAGCGAATCCAATCTTCACACATGTTATGTGCGATATAGCTATGCCGAAATGGCTAGATCATGCATGTGCTATCAAACATCATATGCGTTGTGTGTGACTACACTTATAATGGCGGAGCACGTGACATGGTTATTTTTTATAACCTGTTGATTTGTTTTGTCTAATGTAGAAGATAATATCTAACTAGCTACATGGAAAAATATAATGTCATAAAAATAGATCGAGAAGGGTACCTGAGACCCTGGCGAGAGATCTTGTTTCTTTTTATTTTCGTAGGTACAAAAGTAAGAATACAAGCCCATTCCGACAATGGCGACAAGTATTCCAATGATGTTTCTGTTTGTGAAAGGGTCATGTAGCAAAGTATACCCAAATCCAAGAACAAGACATGTCTTTAGATGTCCTAATACTTGGTATGTAACCGGTGATGTTTTTCCAATCACCAAAAATGTACTGAAGTTCACAGAAACCGCAATCACGCATGATAGTATTTATGAATACCCTGCATAAATTATTAGCACATCACATCCAATGTATTCAATATATGGAAACCACCAGTGTTACCAAAAAAATCTTCATTTTTCGTGTTTAGTGAGAATAAAGCAGAGAAGATTAATGGATGAATACCAAAATAAGAGGCGAATAATTGAAAGCAAAAACTTTTGTATAGTAGAGATACTGATCTACCACTGGACCCGTGACAAACAAGAATGCTGCTTTGATATGGGCTGATTGATAAAGCAGTTCGAGTTTGATGACTCGTTTTAGTCTCTTTTGAATCGTGTTTGTTTGCTGAAATTACAGCCTTGGTTAAGGAATTGACTTTGTCATTTTAGATTACTCCAATTTTCTAGCACTTTTTGTGAAGTTGACCCATTTATTTATGTTAAAATCACAAAAAACTGAACCACAAGAATATATGAAGGGAGGGGTAGGATAAATTTGACCAACACACGTGGGTGAGATGGCGATTGCTAAGAAGGAGAGAAACTGTGCAAAGAAAAATTGAGCTGAAGATCGTCACTGATGCTTATGCCAACTCTCAACAAGTAGGTGGAAAAGTTGATAGCTTTATTTTCTCCGGCACTGATTGGGGGGAGGAGGGGTTACAAACTACAAAGCACGGGGATTGTTTGTGCGTGGGTTTGTTAGGGAGTGGTGGTAGTTTGAGGGGCAACTGGGTACAAGGTTCAGGTTGGGGGAACTTTGTTTTGTGGCGGGGAGTTTCATCGTGGTAGGTGGGGTCGGGGTCATTAGGGGAGTGTTGGGATTGGGGGGGGGCGGATGAAGTTGTGTTGCTTATTTATAACTCTTGTCGATTGTGTTGGGGTTTGTTTGTTGGGTCGAAGAAAGGGAGGGGTGGTGGCGTTTTTATTGTAGGAGATCCCATTCAACGGAGGGACTGGTTTTGGGTAAATATGTAAGGTGTTTTTGATACTTGGGTGAGGGGTTTGAAACTTGGAAGATTTGGGGTGCATTTTCTACATTGGGTCTTATAATGGACGTGTGGTGGACTTTGGTGAATCACTTTATGGAAGGATGTTTGATTGGAAAGAGGGTGGAGATTTTAGTTTGATGATAGTAGGGCAAATAATGGTCCAGAGGGATTGTCGCGAGGCTAATTGGTGTGGAATTTCAGTGCGAATGGGGCCGGGTGAGGATTAAGTATTTGAGTTGTGTTTTCTTTGATGTGCGTGAAATTGGTATATTGTAGGCTGGATGGCCGGAGGGAGGGAAATTTATTTTTTAATGGGTAAAACGGGGGGAAGTGTATGGGTGGGTTAACATGAATGGGCCGTATACATGGTGGACATAGCTGGATGGAGTTGGATTTGGGGCTGGATGGAAGTTGTTTACGGAGCTCGTCTTAGTATTGGTGTTGGGTGTTAAATGGTGGATGTTGTTTGCTCTGGGACGAGGTTGATTGGGGGGAGAGATGCGTGTTGAGTGGTAAACTAAGTCACTAATGAATGGGTACTGGATTGAGGTGGGTTGGGGGGCGGGAGAAATTGAGTTGATTGGGGTTTGGGGGCGCGGTTTGGGGAGGTGGGCTTGTAGTGTATGTTTGGAGGTGGAGGGGCTGGGATTTTGGGGTTTATGTATTATGTTTTATTTTTTGGTAATTATGCGTTTTAATTTGTGCGTGAAGCTTGAATTGGAGGCGGGGGTGAATCCAAGCTGTTATTTAGAGTCAAAGTTAGTGGGAAATTCATGTGTGTTTACTTTATGACAATTGTGGGAAATTAGGTGTTAAGCCCACGGTTCGAAGGATTTTCGGATAGAATGGGACGGTTTTGCTTGGTTTACCTTGGTGTAGGGGGTGGGGGTGGTGGGGAGTGGAGTTTTGTCGCAGGGTTTGTGTTTGAGACCAAAAAGGGCAATATGTAATTGGGTTGTACTTGGCATCTGCGGTAAGTCAGTTTATGTGCTGGTGCGGCCTTTTTTTTAGGTGGTTTGGAAGGGGTGTTGGAGATTATAGTGTGGTTGGAAGCAGTGGTGTGGATCATTTTAGGGGTATATCAGGGGGGGCGTGGGTTGTAGTATAGAAGTGGTGGTCGAACACCCCAAGAATTTCTTTGGGGGGTGGCGGGTATTCGATATTTAGGGTTTGATGAAGTCATGTGTGGATAGCAGTTAGGATATGAGCTTGATAGTTGAGAGAGAGGTGGACGAATACTCCCCCAGTTCCCCTCCAAAAGTTCTGTTATGCTTCGGTGGGGTGTTGTGATTCCTAGGTGTTTGGGTAGGGCATCCAGTGGATACAGCCTGGTGGGCTACGCACGGGAAAGTGTGTGCCTTTTGTAACGAATACACAAAATTTGTCCCTAGGCTCTCTTAATGGCATCGTATCTTCTTAGAAAAAGTCTGTATATCGTTTTGTAATATAAGCGGTTGGTCTCGCTGCGCTTTGATTATGGTTTCAGTTTGACGTGTTGGTTTTAGGGTCAAGGTACTGTTTGTTGATGCGTGGGATAGGGTAGGAGGGTAGAGCTTTGTCTGTTTTTAGTTGATGGAGCCGGGGGGTCTGTGGGGCGTTGTTGGGTGTAGTGTCTGGGTATCTGTTGGGTACTTGGGGGGATGGGGGGAGTGAGGGGGATGAGGACGGGGAGTGGGGGTGAGGATTATTAGAAGGGTGGTGATTGCAGGGGGGGTCTGGCGGGGGTCTGGGGGGGGTGGGGGTGGGGTGTAGGTCTGGCAAAGCTAATCTTTTATAGTATTTAAAACCACAATTTAACCAGTTTTCTCAAATTGTTTAGATTGGGTCAAAAATATCTATTAATCAGATTACTCTATGGCTGGTGGTTGCGGCAATCTTTTATATTAGAGAACCAACTTGATTAAAGCATAGTATATTCATATAACTCATGATATAAATTCTAATTCTTTACTTATTAGAATATACACTTTGAATTAGTAATGACTATGCATAATGGTGTAAATAATGGTTAATGCATCATGTTGTTTGACCGACGACTATGCATACTAATGTAATTTTTTTCTTTTTCGTTTGAAGCTACAACATTGACTAGTTGGCATCTAATGGTAACATATTGCACGCTTCATGTGGCACGTCGTCTGAATTTCTTTGAGAATAAGAGCATTGATATGAAGACTGTGATCCTGTTTGGAATCCTAAATGGTGTTTCAATTGGTTTTCTAAATTTGAGCCTTGGCTTTAACTCCATTGGCTTTTATCAGGTCTGTGGACTTTCATCGCTCTGATACGCCTTTTCGCATACACAACACATGCGGCTCAAATATTTAATTCCAATCTATTGATCTTTGGTGTTTGTTTTATAGATGACCAAACTTGCAATTATACCTTTCACCGTCCTCTTAGAAACTCTTTTCTTGAAAAAACAGTTCAGGTAAATGCACATATTTCGTACTATCAGTACTTATTTAACTCATATTTCTTACCGGTTCATCACAAATTGCAGCCAGAAAATAAAGCTATCTCTTTTCCTCCTACTTGTTGGAGTTGGCATAGCATCAGTGACGGATCTTCAGCTCAATTTTCTTGGCACAGTTCTCTCACTTCTAGCAATCGCCACCACGTGTGTTGGTCAAATTGTATCCTCCCCTTTATTTATTCGTTTGTGGTTCAGTTTTGTGATTTTACATAATATTAATTGGTCTACTTCACAAAAGTGCTAGAAAATTGGAGTAATCTAAAATGACAAAGTCAATTCCTTAACCAATGCTGTAATTTCAGCTAACAAACACGATTCAAAAGAGACTAAACGTGTCATCAACTCAACTGCTGTATCAATCAGCCCCATATCAAGCAGCCATTCTGTTTGTCACGGGTCCTGTGGTAGATCAGTATCTCACTAAGCAAAATGTTTTTGCTTTCAATTATTCGCCTCTTATTTTGGTATTCCTCCATTAATCTTCTCTGCTTTATTCTCACTAAACACGAAAAATGAAGATTTTTTTGGTAACACGGGTGGTTTCCATATATTGAATACATGAGATGTGATGTGCTAATAATTTATGCAGGGATTCATAATACTATCATGCGTGATTGCGGTTTCTGTGAACTTCAGTACATTTTTGGTGATTGGAAAAACATCACCGGTTACATACCAAGTATTAGGACATCTAAAGACATGTCTTGTTCTTGGATTTTGGGGTTTTATTTGCTTTAGATCATGACCATTTCACAAACAGAAAATAAGAGGGGGTTGTCGTGGTTTGGTCGGCCAGTGTGTCGGTTTGGGCTTGTATTCTGTTTACTTTTTTACTTTTGTACCTCGAAAGATTAAAAAAAAAAAGAAACAAATCTCTCTCCAGGGTCTCAGGGTTACCCTTCTTCGCTCTATCTTTATGACATTTTATTTTTCCATGTAGATTGTTGATATTATCTTCATACATTAGACCCAAAACAAAATCAAAGGTTATAAAAAATAACCATGTCACGTGCTCCGCCATTACTATGTGTAGCACACACAACGCATATGATGTTTGATAGCACATGCATGATCTAGCCATTTATGCTACATATCATTTTATAACTAATATGGTTGATTTTTCCTATGTTTCTCAGAATTAAAAGATAAAAAGTAATTGCACCCCCTATTGGGACATCAAGATTAAAGAAAATCATTTTGAAGTGAAAGATGAGGAAAGGCAACCAATGACTCCCTTGTTTTAAAGCTTTAAAGTGACTGCTAGGGATTTTTAATGTTGTTTTATGTCCTTTTGTATCTTTGTAATTCATTTGGGGATTATGAAAATTTTGATTCTTTTAAATAAACTCAAAGCTTCCACTTTTGACTTGATTTTGTCTTTTATTCGTCTCTTTTGGTTTGGTATTTATTTGGGGGCGTCGGGGTTCGGGTCGTATGTAGGTGTAAGGTTACGTGTGTGCTGTGGGTTTGGGACCGCGGGAATATGGCTAGTTGATGTTTATAGGGGGTTTGGGTTTGGCGTGTGTGTGGTGGTTGTGCCGTTGGTGTTCAGATGGAAGTTTAATTTTGGTTTGGTGTGTGGATGTGTTGTAATGAATGGGGGGGAAAGGTTTTTTCTTATTAGTTAGTTGTAGTAACTTAGTGTGTTAAAAACATTTGCGGCCTGTCACTGAGTTCTGAGTTGTGTTTACGTTGTGTTTTGCATGCGAACAAAAAAAGTTTGTTTTTTTGGAATGCCCATTCTTCCAACAACTTAATGCTGGACAGACCTTTTGGAGCGTTTAAGATAACCTAAACCGTATTCTTTTATAGTGTAGTGTTACACGGGGGTTAATATGACAGCCTAATGAGTTTCATTATGATGCGAATATGCTCTACACACCACATGGATATATATAATACCCGCAAAAACAAATATAAAAAATTCGAATATATTTAATCCTTTCCTTTTATTTTATAAGTCCTTTTACTAACCAACGCCTTTAGAAGAGTAGCACGTTTAGAATGATATTAATAAGTCACTCTCTTTGGAATTATTACATGTGTGAGTCCTTTTCCATATATCGAGTGTTTATTGGAGATGGTTGGACCCTTTAGAACATCAATATACGTCACTTGACATACAGTGTGATTCCATTTACCAAATATCGAGTAAAATGCTCATGAATTCTAATATGTTTTCACTTATACCATATAAAAGTTACCTTACATTTTACCTGCACTTAATTTCCTCGTATTTGAATTAAGAGTCTTAGAAAACTATAATTCTACTTTACTGGTTCATATATGAAACGATGAACTGAAAACTAGTACAGTTTTAACTTTTAACAATCCCACCCGACACCCCTACTGACAACGATACCTAGTCATCAAAGGCAATAACAGCTCGACTGCTCCTAACACCACCACCACTCGCTGTGGCCCCCTTTCCTCGTATTGTCTTTCAAATTGAAAATTTTCTTGTGTTTTAGCTAGTAAAAGTAGAGTTGTCTCTGAGGTAGGCAAAGTGGGCCACTGTTGATGGCCCAAAAATTTATGTTCGATATATAAGTGATGCTAAAATTTACATAGATTTGAATACGTTTCCTTAGTATCCTAAATGACATTTTTTACATAAATGATTTTCATTGTATATTTGAATAAAAGCTTATACATTTCTTTATATAGATTTACCAACTAAAAAATTAAATTTAACTATACTATAACATTTACCAACTAAAGGTTTGATGTTCATCTGTTGATACACAAGTTAGGTCGGGTCTTGTTTAGCCCGAATAGGCGGCTATTCGAGTATGTAATGTCTTATTCTTGTATCAAGTGAACTTGTTTGAAGGACCTTGCACAAGGAATAAAAACACCGTTAATTTTATCGTGGGATCGGATCCCACGATTGGACTCCGGCGTGAGAGTAAGTATATAGCTTTTGGGGAGTAATCGAATGTAATTAGGGTTTTTGCCAAATACCTGTATTGATGGCAATTGCCTTCTTTTTATAGGCTAAATAATCCTTAGGGTTTCCATAACTTTCGTCCCAAGACACGGTCGATATCGTAGGGATTCGGAATTATCATAACTGAATTAAATATGTAAAGCATATCTCTTATTTAATTAGGTTATCCTTTTTTTAAAGATACCTTGTGAATATACCGCGGCCACGGACAGCGTGCCGGTAGTCGCGACCCGTAGGTCCAGGAGGCCGTGACCGCGATGCGTGGGCCGGAGGCCCATTATCAGCTACCAAGCCCATAATAGTATGAGTGGGCCGGGCCGGTCCATACTATACGTCATCATGTCCCCCCAGTCTAGGAGATGTGGCCGTGGCCGGGACCGCGGTCACGGTTCCTAGACTACAAATACCTCGAACTCTTCTGGAAACGCGTAACCTCCGAAACCGTATGGTGAACCCCGTAGCGTAAGAATATGACCCATTTATCAAGAAACGGCGAAAACGGCTGAATGATGGGACGTGTGGGCCCACAACCGGTTCATCTGCCTCTCAATCGTAGCCATCCAAAAAGTAAGTGGAGGACACGTGTCAAACATCCAACTAGGCACATTAGTCGAGGACATAGTATAAATAGGGCGAGCGAGCACTGTGCATGTTTCCACAGTTTTCGAATCAAAACCGCCATTTTTACACACACAACCGTACCAGGCACTTATTCCCACGGAATCCCCTCACTGCAGGTTAGTACACCACGCCTCTTTGTAAAACTAATTAAAAATGGGTAGGGATACAATACAACTCGAGAACGCCGTATCAACCATCTCCCAAGAGTATCTGCTAGAGTTTACCTCCGAGTACGGTATACCAGAGGGCTTGCATCCTGAGTTGCCTGGTCCAGAGGAAACGATCGTTGAGTTTCCGGAGGGCAAAGTCGGTGTGTATACCAAGTTTTTTAGTTTGCAATTTTTCACATCCCTATATCACAATTCCTCTTTGATATCCTTGGTTATTACCAAATTCATTTGTCACAATTGTCAGTGATAGGCGCGGCCAAAGTGAGTCACTTTGAAATCAACTGCCGCGTCCTGAACATAATTCCCACACTGAATTTATTCCGTGTGTTCTACATTCCTTCTTTCAACTCGGGATGGATGTCTTTTAGCAAACGACCAGGGAAAAACACCCCACAGTGTTATACAAAACCCCTAGACTCCTTGAAAAACTGGAACAATCGATTTTTCTGGGTGGACGAGAAAATATTTCCCACCGTAGTGGACTGGCGCACAAACGCTTTGAAGGATGGGATGCCGACAGCGAACTCCTATTCCGCGGCGGACGTGATAGTATTGGACACACACCGTACCCCTATCCAAAAACAACCCGAAGCCCTGTTATGCCTAGTAGGGCTGAGCCGGAGATACTTTCTGGGGGACGACGTGTACCCTACATTTTTCTATGACGATGACCGGGGTGGGTGTTTATAAACTGTTTTTTACTTCACATATTCACGAAAATATACTAACAATTCCTTTGCGAATGCAGATATGGACTTGTTCAACTTGATCAGTGCCTCAAATCCTACCAAGGTAAAGATTGGGGCCCGTCCTCGTGCCGCCCATGAGGTACCACTCCTAACTGTCACTGCAAGTCGTGTGATAGAAATGGATGCGGCCGTAGCGTCAGAATCCTCAAGAACACCGTCCACCATAGAGAAGTCGCCGCTGGACTTTGCCAACGAAGACCCGCCCCAAACAATCACTGAGAGGGGCGGAACAGAAGATCGAGTCCAGGACAAAGTGGCCTATGAAATCCCTCCAACCGGAAATGCATCGACCACGGGGGTCGCTCTAGAAACAGGCCTGGAGGAGGATGTGGCCGCCATAGGGCCCCTTGTGAACAAAGGGCGCCGCAAAAGGGGTAATAATGAGGCGAAAGCAAATGCGCCGCCCAAAGTATTGAGGAGGGATCATGACGCCTTCCGCCCTGCGCAGAGTACACGCGGAGGGAAATCCCTAGCTTCAATAGGGTTAGATGCAGGCTCCATCTTATCCACGCCTGCTGCACAGGACCCTTCTACTTCTACGAAAAGTGTGAGCGATCCAGAACCGCTGTCCTATGCGAAACCGCAACCGAACCTCGAGCAAGACATGGCCCAGTAAGTGATCCAGTCCTAACATGTCCCTTGTTTGATGTTGTTCGTCAAAGTGTAATACTAACAAATCATATGTGCCTCATAATGTGAATGCAGATCTTCCAAGGAAGCGGCTACTGAGATCCCTGTCGAAAAGGTTGCTACCACAGAGGTTAACATCCAGTTCTCTGTGGGGAGTCCGAAGTCAGGAAGATCGACCTCCGTCCCCTCCGTGGTCGGGTCACCGGGGGGTATCTATCAACCGGGGTGGGGCGTGATGAACGAATGTCGCCTGGATGCCCCAGACATGTGCCAAGACATGGTGGATCACATAGTGCCACCAGGGTATTTCTCTGAACTGCGCCACTTGCCCAATGCAAATGTTCTTAGCCAATATAACATAAACCTGGCGCGGCAAGTGGCCATGGGTTCTCAACTAAGGCTGAGGTTTAAGCAAGAGGTCAGACTACTAAAAAAAAAGCCAGGTCCAAGATAGCCAGACGGGATCAGAGGATCCAAGTAAAGGTGGAGGAGATAAAAAAGCTTGGTCAAGAAATTTAATCCCTCAGGGCTGTGGAATCAAAAGTGCACGGCCTCCAGAATCAGACAAATAACTTAAAGACCCTGCTTGAGGCCGAAGTAGACATGAAGAAGGTCGCAGAGGCGAAAAATGCAGAATTAGCGAAGGAATTAGATAGCCTCTGCATCCAGTTCTCGGACCTCCAAGTTAGTAACAATCAGTTGGCTAAGCATGTATTGAACCTCCAAGCACAGGTTACGAGTGAGGAAAAGATAAAAGCCGCGTTTGAAGAATTCAAGAAATATGAGGATGACAAGGTTGAACAGCGGTGTGCGGAGATGGATGCTCGTCTGGATAAACTAAGTGTGGATTTTGATGAAGAGTTGTATCCGCACATGTTGACAGCGATCGCGGGCCGTCGCTGGGTCATTGGGCACGGCCTGCGCCTTGCCGTTATGAAGTGTGCCGAATCTTCAGAGATAAGGCAGGCATTTGCTGATGTGGTGTCCGCAGGACTTGCCAAAGGTATGAGCGAAGGCCTGAAATACGGTATAGAGCACGGGAAGGCCGGCCGAGACTTAGCGGATATTGAGGCATATGACCCGGAGGCCAATAGTAAGTTAGTCAAAGCCCTCCAAGACTTGAAGGATCTGAAGTATCCGATGGTGGATCAACTGGAGAGGTTGAAGGATGCCCCGATGGAGCTAATCATGGCATCTTTACATTTAGAGAGTGATACCGGAGAAGATGCCCCTCAGTGGATCCGTGACCTCCGCCCGAGCTCCTCCCAACTAAAGATCCTCGTATACCCCGAGGTACGCGATCCTGAAGATCCTTGGGCCGTCAAAGAAGAGATGCTGTTGGAGGATGCTATTGCGGCTAACATAAGCCGGGCGGAAAAGAAAAAGAAGTGCAGGGTGGTCTGCCGCACCCACGGGATTGGTTCCGCTCACCACGCCAGATCTGACGGTATCCCTGTATCCGCGCCTACCGTTGTTCCCCAGGGGCTAGCGATTTTGTTAGCGGATGCCGCCACACAGACTGAGGCGGCTGACAAAGAAGAGGAACCACATCCGGAAGACGATCGGCCCCATCCATTTCATTCCTACGACCTATAATTATGTAAAGGAAGTAGTGCAGCCTGTTGCACTTAGACAATATTTTTGATGTAGTGTACCCACGGATGTCCGTGGGTAACCATATTGTACATTAGTTCACTAGTTTAATAGTAATGTATATTGTGTTGCACGTATAGTGACTTATATGCTCCGTGGGAGTCTTTGCCCATGTAGCTAACGTCTTAGGTACATAAGCGAGAATACAGGATCCATGGCCGTTGGGGTTGCAACCCGCTTACACGGCAAGCAATTATTAGGGTGCTTAACCTGTAGATATCCAAGGATATCTATCATATTATGTATGCATGTATAGAATAACAAGTAAATTATACTAAAGAAAAGAAAGATTCACTTAGAAAATTTTTCATATAAAGAAGTCGCGGGGTTAGCTAGACCCCGCGGAATTTTATTCATAACTTGAAATCAAGAAGTGGAATAAAATACATGGATTACTTTATTAGGAGTCCTAATCATAATGCAAACTCATCCATGCCGTTGCTCAGAGATAACATTTCTTGAGATTGGCGATGTTCCACGTCCGCGGAAGGACAGTTCCGTCCATAGACCTTAGCATGTACGCTCCGTCTCCGAGTGCTTCCGTGACCTCATAGGGTCCTTCCCACTTTGGGCCAAGCTTTCCCCCATCCATAGCATGACTTGCCTCATTACTACGATAAACAAAGTCTCCGGGTCTAAAAGTGACACCACGGACCCTAGCGTTGTAATACTTTGTCATTTTCAATTCTGCGCGTTCACGCCGTTCTTCCAGTAAGTCCAAATTTAGCCGTAGCTCTTCATTATTGTGTACGGCGTCCACTACCGCGGTGCGGTATGTTGGCATTCCGATTTCTGCTGGTATGACGGCTTCCGTTCCATAGGTCAAGGAGAAAGGGGTATCACCATGGCTTGACTTAATCATCGTACGATGGGCCCAAAGGACATGGGGAAGTTCTTCTATCCAATTCTTGTTTCCCTCGCCCAGGCGGGCCTTGATTCCTTCACCCAAGCTCCGGTTTGCTCTTTCCACGAGTCCATTGGACTGCGGATGTTTCACTGAGGCAAAGCGTTGTGTGATATTCAACTTTTCACACCAATCCTTGAACGGGTTGTCGCTGAACTGTTTACCGTTGTCCGAAACTATTTCCCCTGGGAGACCGAAGCGGCATACTATGTTGTCCCACACGAACTTCTTCACCTGATTGCCGGTGATTGTCGCCACGGCTTTCGCCTCTATCCACTTCGTGAAATAGTCCATAGCGACTATCAAAAACTTGACCTTTCCTGGTCCCTCCGGGAAAGGACCAGCTATGTCAATTCCCCACTTGTAGAATGGCCACGGAGCCGTGATGGGGGTTAGCGGCTGTTGGGGGTTTCTTGGCACGGGACGATGTATTTGACAATCGTTACATGTGCGTATCATATTTCGTGCGTCTCGATGCATGGTCGGCCAATAATATCCCAATCGCATGGCTTTGGCCACCACGGACCGTGGTCCTGCGTGCATACTGCACGACCCCTCATGAATTTCTCGGATCACATAATCCGCCATGGAGGGTTTTTTTATTCCCCCCCCCCCCCCCCCCCCCCCCCCACACACAACCTAAGCCACAACTTAGGAATGACCGCACTGTAAGAACTAAACCCCTTCCAACAATTCGTACTGTCTAGCCTTGATATGGAGTTTGCTTGCCTCCTTTCTATCACCGGGAAGGGTCCTATCTTTCAAATATTCCATTATCGGGGTCATCCATGTTGTCCCCATCTTTCCTCAACACTGTCTCCGACTTCCTCCTCCTTTTGTATGGAATTTCTCTTTAAGAGTACTTCGACCAAGACCTGTTTGATAAGTGCGCAAAGCTGTTGACGCGATTTTGCTAGGCTCCCTTTTTTTGTTTTTTACTATCTTTGGAACTTGGCTTATGGAAAAGTTAGTGAAGCAGCTGATCAGGCTTTTGGACTTCTCAAGGTACTTGACCATATTCTCTTCTTTGGCGACGTATGTCCCTAGGACTTGGTTTGCCACCAGTTTAGAATCTACACCCACGTGCACATTACACACCCCCATCTGCGCTGCTATCCGAAGGCCAGCTATGAGTGCCTCATACTCTGCCTCATTGTTAGAAGCGGTGAACTAAAACCTTAGAGCGTAGGTAAACTCCGTTCCCTTCGGGCTTGTCAGTATTAGGCCGGCGCCTGATCCATCTACACATGATGATCCGTCCGTGAATAATGTCCACGACACTTGTGGGATTTCAACCACTAACGTATTTGGTGGTGCTTCGTCCGGCTTCTCGATGAGGAAATCCGCTAGAATATGTCCTTTCACTGATGTCCTTGGCCGGTACATGATATTGTGTTCTCCCAGCATAACACTCCATTTTTGTAATCGCTCGGCCACATCGGGGAGTAATATTATTTGTTTGATGGGTTGGTCGGTGATAACTACGATAGGGTGCGCTTGGAAATATCTTCGTAACCTCTTGGCTGTGAAAACCAGTGCTAGGACTAGCTTTTCCATTGGGGTATAGTTTAGTTTGGGGCCCTACAATGTACGGCTTACGAAATAGACTGGCGTCTGAACCATGCCCCTTTCAGTCATCAGAACCGCACTAATAGCTCTGTGGGAGGCGGACAAGTATACAATCAGTTCCTCCTTCAGTTTGGGTGCTACCAGCAGGGGTAGCTCCGACAAGTGCTGCTTCAGTTGCTTGAAGGCTTGTTCCGCTTCTGGTGTCCAATGGAAGTCAAATGCACTTCTTCAAAGTTTTAAATAGCGGTAAGGACTTTTCTGATGACTTGGAGAGAAATCTGTTCAGACTAGCAAACTTCCCATTGAGGCTCTGGACCTCTTTGATTGTCCGTGGGGACAGGAGTTGCAGCACGGCTTTTGTTTTGTCTGGGCACGATTTTATCCCTTCCGGGCTAATCATGTACCCCAAAAACATTCCTTCCACTG
>BQNB010038755.1:0-48535 GCA_026074375.1 Tanacetum coccineum | reverse complement strand
AACCCGAGCCCGGGTCCTAGTTAAATATCCCGCGCGTACCTTTAACGTGACGGGGTATATAAGCTTTTTTCTTATTTAAAAAAAGCTAGTTGTTCATTTCTCTTTTTCTCTCTCAATTCTCTCTCCTCTTTCTCTCTCTAAAAGTTCAACTCACTCTCTTTCTCTTTTCTAGTTCGATTCGTGATATTATATATGTTATGAAGTGTTAACGGGATCCTACAGACTTAATGATGAAGATGATTCTGACCTAATGATCGATCCTAGCATCAAAACACATCAACATTGTTCAGAGTATGAGGCATGCTTATTTGTTGAGTATGAGTACGAAACATATATTGGACAGGGAAACATCACCACCCTTGGCTTAATTATAAGATATATGAGACAATATATGAAAAGTAACCATAAAACAAACTAACCCGTATGAGATTCCTTTGGTCTATAATGCTCAGCGTATCTGATGCAGGGTGAAGGAGGTCTAGTGAGATTAAGTCCTACACGATACGAACCTGCTGCTCACATATCTACTCAATGCAGTCAATCATAGCATCTACTTTATCTCTCCTTGTGGTCTTTCTCCTCTTAGGTTGTCGTGGTGGTGGTGGCTCGGATTGAAGTACTAGTTTATGTTACATGATAATAAAATCAAAATTGCTCACGTTCCATTCAACCTCTTCATCTTTATCACTCACAAATATCTCAGTATCCGTATCAAGTGATGTCCATATCCTTTTAGCAGCTTTAGTTCCAGGATCCTGATAATGTGTACAAAATGTACACAAAAAATACATTCAAACATCAGCGTTTTAATATTTGACATAGTAAGTGTTTCATGTAAACCTGACCCAACCCGTTTTGATTTGTAAAAAAACAGATTTATTTTGACCCGTTCCTCAAACTGTTCTTGGTGACCTTACTTAGCCTATTTTAACCAATAAAAGAACTGACCCTTTTATACCCATTACCCAACTGTTTCTTGAGTACTTGACCCCAAACCCGTTTTGACCCGTTACCCAGCGTGCCCACTTTGCCACCTCTAAATCTCTAATAGCCATCATATACATGCAAATTAAGTATGCCATTAGTGCAACTCACCTGATAGAAATAAAGTCGTTTATGGCTCTTGTGGGGGCGGTGGCGTGGTTGGAAATGGTCTTGTCACCACACATTGACATAACTTTAAAAATGAGGTATGCTTATTTGCAGATATTCACACAACTCAATTATAAGCAAAAAAGATACCACCATCCTTATCACGCCTTTCTTTTGACTCCAAAGCTACAATTTAACAGCATGCAACAATTTGAACATATTAGAATACACAACTGATAAAATCTTTGCATGTACTACGAAAACTTAAAAGCTTAATTATTGGTAGTCGTGTGACACCCTGTAAATTTCAGGTCAATATTTTTACCGATTCCGTTCATTATTTTAACTTTTATAAGTTACGTGTTAATTTAACGTTAATCCAGAAAGTTGTCTCGCGTAAAAATTAAAAATCATTATCAGAAGCGTTTCGACATCAAACTGAGCTTAATTTACGTGAATTGTAATTAATAAAGTCATTTTATATCATTTCGTGGTTTACGAATATTTACGTTTGTGATTTTTATATTTTTGGCGTGAGTTTACGTTTTTTAGCGTTTTTGATTAAACGGAAACCCGGAAACCTACCACCTTTGCATGGAAACTTAAGACAACATATTACAAGTCTCCTAGTATAAAATTTAAATTTCATGCCCTCCCCTACACCCTTTGAATTTTCGATACAAGTAACAAATTTCTCAAAACTTGTAAATAAATTTCTCAAAAACAAAATAAAATTTTAAATATAAAAACCACAAAAAGATTTCTTTAATTTTTTTCAAAAACAAAAATCTAATACAAAAATTAAAAAAATGAAAAAAGCCCAAAAACATAATTTATTCAAAATCACATGTCTTCTCATTACAATCAAATTCATGATTCGATATTTTTCTCAAAATAGTTTTCATTGTTTATACTGGATCATGATCTGAGGGGGAGTTATTTTGATAACAAATGTGTTCTCATTGCCAAACCATGTGTTTTTGTAATTCCTATTCACGTACAAAACCTAAATTTTAGTTTCACATCGTCTTCAAAATTCAATAAAAAACAATGATCTCTCGAATATTTGATAGTTCTTTATAAAATGGTATAATTTCAAGAGAGTTTTTCATTGTTTTATAAAAATTTAGACGTTGAAAAAGAAGAAAATTAATAACGGGCTAACTGTGCAAAGGGATCATACTCCAAAAGGGAGTTTTTGAAAAAAAATTGTAATAAAATTCAGTAACTAAAAATATAAGGATCAAATATGTCAATTTTTAAACAAAAATTCAGAAGAGAAACTCCAAGGACTGAAATTATCAATTTCTAAACTTACAATTTCGGACGGTACATATAGGATTTATAATTCATTTCTTATTTTCTTTTATTCCGAATTTGTTGTTGAAAAAAGAAGAGATTATCAGATCTTTGATTTTGAGTTCATTACAACGATCACATTCTTCTTCTCTTCTTAAACGTAAGTGATTATTCATTTGACAGTTTTTCGAAAAGGATTTTTGATGTTCTTGAGACCGAATTTAAATTCGATAAGATCTACGGTTTCCGAATTTAGGGTTTTTGATAATTGATGATAGATTTAGGCTTAATAATGCTAATAATAATGTTTGTGTGTTGTTAATTGAGATTTAAACTGATGAATCTTTAAAAATCTCAATTTCGATATAATGGTCAAAATTCAAAAGTCCTTAAGAATTGTCGAAATTGATTATAATGGAAATAAATGCAACATAATGATCAAAATGGATTCTTAACATTTGATTAGATCGAATTTGTTAGAAAAACATCTAAGGTATTCATTTTTGACATGTCAGAATTGATAAAGTCAAAATTCGAAAGTTTAAAGTATGAAAAAGTCCATTTAAGAAGTCAAAGTTTGAAAAGTCAATTTCAGATGTCAAAATAAGTCAATTTCGGAAGTCGAATTTGAAAAAGTAAACTCACATTTTCGGAACTGTCGAATTTGTTGCTAACAATTTAAATTTTTTGAGGGACTTTCTAGATTTAATATGTGTTAATGATAACTTTCTGAATGTGTTGTCTAAAACTCAAATGTCTGTAAATAACAAGATCAGTATCACATGTGATGTGAAATTTCAAACATTTTTAAAAAAGTACCACAAAAATGGAAAATAATTGATCAAGTTTTGATGAATGTTTTACTTTGTATTGAATACACCTATTCTCAATTGTTTAAGTGGTCTAAGTCATGTCCGGTTATGACCGTTTTCTGCATTGAACAGAATGAGAAGTGAGTGACTTAGTGACCATTCAGTTGATGAATTAGATGTGTTTGTTTACATGGTATAAGATTTACTATAAGAAGCAAAAATTAAGAATTTCAAAATAACTAGAGTCTGCTTATTCGATTCTCAATTGTTTAAGTGGTCTAAGTCATGTCCGGTTTCAACCGTTTTCTGCAATGAACAGAATGAGGAGTAAGTGACTTAGTGACCATTCAGTTGATGAATTGAGTTTGAATGATTCTATGTTATTAAATACAAATGCTTTTGCACAAATGATTTTTGACAAAGTTCTTAAATTTTTGTATTGTGTCAAAAATGGTACTATTTCACAAAAAGTTTTAAGAATATGAATGATAACTCTTCAATTTTTCAAAGTTGAGTCTTATTCAACATCAAAGAGTATCTTCATCATTCTTGAAAGAGTAACATTTCATAAAGAATTTCTGGTGAGGATATTCTAAACAGAAAGAGAGACAAAAACCATACGCGAAAAAGAAAATATGAAGTGTGTTCGAAAAAGAAATTCTAGAACGCACAAAAAGAGAAATCAAAAGAAAAATGCGAATAAAGCGTATGGCATGTGCTAGAAAAAGCAAGAATAAGCACATGAGAAAGAAACTAATCAAAAATATGTTCAAAAAGAATTGCCAGAACGTATAAAACAGACAGAGCGGAACGAAACAAAAATGTTATATATAAATTGTTTGATATCTAACATTCTATATTCACTCATTCAGTAATCATCATGGCACAACCACAAAGACCATCGGATGTTCATCAAGATGAATTGTGTCCACCAAAAATACGCTACGCACTCATGGACGCTAATAAGAATATCGATCTTAATAATCCGCGGTATCCAAATGAAAGCAAAATCATAGCAAACATCATTCAGAACCATCCACTCAGATTCAGCATTGCTGCTTCAAAATCCGTTCCATAGATATACTTGGGGCAGTTCTGGCATACTTTTCAAGAAGAAGATAGATCAAAGTATAGGCTCAAGTTTAAGCTTGATCGAAAAGAGATCACAATGACTCTTAATGATTTCAGAAGAATCTTTCATCTGCCTCAAGCTACCGATAACAATCATGAACGATTTGTTGTTGCTCCAAAGTTTTCAGATATGGTTCCATTCTTTCTGAATACTCTTGGTTTTACTCTAGAGTTAAGATCACCATCCAACTTCAAGACGACATGACTCTTACAACCATGGTAGACACTTGGCAAGATATTTGCTCAATGTCTTACTACGCAAGTCACTGGTCATGATCAACCGCCTTTACAGATTATGCAGATGTTATATTGTTTTGTTAACAATATTCATGTAGATTATGCTGAGCTCTCTGGGAAGGATTGCATTATGCACTCAAAAATCCATCAACAAAAATTCCTTATCCAAGATTCACAAAACTTATTATAGGACACTACATGACGGCATTCCTATAGATTTCTCGAAGAGCTCGTGATAAGTACCACAATTTGGAAGATGATGTAATGGTTAAGAATATATTCAATTCAGAGAAGCATAAGGATAGTGTTGGAATGAAAATCCCAAGTTGGATGATCATGGATGAGATAAAGCTCACGGATCATCATCGAATGTATGTTGCGGTATTTAGGGTCGATGTTCCTACTACTCAGTCACAGCCGATTGAGTCTACCCAAGGAACGCATAGGACAACTAGCGCTCCTAGGACACCTAACCTTGAAATTGCTGAAGGAAAGTCAAGTGCTTCACGAAAGTCTACTGTAATTAGACTTCGTATTCCTCCAAGATGATCCACACGACTTACTCCACCAACACCAATACCAACAACTGATGAAGCTGACGATGTAGTCTTACAAGATACATTTCAAGTAAGTCTTGTAGAGCAGAAAAGTCATAAAGAGCTTGAAGCCAAGCAAAATATGGAAATAGTTAAAGAGCACTTGATGGCTGAGGAGATCGAAAAATTAGTTGAAGGAATGGAGAATGTAGAAAATGCTGAGGTTGTTAGTTCTCCCCTTAGGCAAAATGATAATCAAAATGATCCCGACACTAGGTTAGAGCCCAAGAGTGATAAGGAAAGTCCAAAGGTGGAGAAAATTGATGATATTTTACACACTGTGAACGTTTATGAAGAGGAGGAAGAGTCAGCAGAGGATGATTATGAGTTGAGAAGAAGGGAGAAAGGGAAACATGTAAAGGAGTCTAGGAGTACACCATCCCCCACAACAATTAGATCCCCTAGGATTCTTTCTACTCTCATATATTTGGATACTGAGAAACTTCATGAATTGACGGTAGATGATCCACCACCTTCATCTTCAACACCATCATCATCTTCATCTAAAATATCTGCTACCAATCACCTTTTATCATTACTCAAACCCAAGACTAGACGCTTCAAAAGATACAAGAGTTTCTTTAATGAGCTACAAGGAAAATACGGTCATTTGTTTTGCCATCTCAAGAGAAGGTTCATGTAAAGGACGAAGTTTAATGAACTTACTCGACATTTACAAAAAATTATGCAAGAGTCATTGCCCAAGATGGTAGATGATCGTATCAAGGAATTTACCAACAAACAAGTTCCACTTTATGTTGTACAGGGGCTTATCATGGAAAGAGAAAAGAGTCAAGCAGATGTGGCCAAGTTTATTGCAGATGCAATTCAGCAGGAACGCGAGAATCTTTGATCTGAGATTTCTTCGTAGATTAATGATGTTATCACTAACCACATTCCCTCATAGGTTGATTCATCAGTCATGAATTATATGTCAGGTCATGTTTTGCATTTGCACCCGACTCAAGATACATCAACTTCTACACGAGAACAACAACATCAACTATATCTGACTATGAGAGACAAATATCAAGTATAAATTTAAAAGACTTTATGAGGCCACTACTCCTTGTATACCTTCTGCTGTCCGCCCTAGAGATCAGGACGATCCTCATGATGATGCTCATCCCGAGGGGGAGAATAGTACAAAGAGGCGCAAGAGATCTGAGCATGGAACGTTTATGGTTGGAGAATCGTCATCTGGCCAAGATTATGAAAGTGAACCAGGTCCATCAACGTCAAGTAATCAAGAACAATCTGATGACTTTGATTTTTGGACAAATTCTTATGCCACAAATGATGATGTGCTTCCTAATGAGAAAATGTTACAAGAACTTGTGGATGAAAGATCATAAAATGTTGATGAAGCAAGGCTACGCAAAGTTGTTGATGAAATATTAAGACAACAATGCACTTTGGGAGATGAGCATCAATACCACATTGATCAGATGCAAAACTTCTTGAAGAGTGACATTGTGTGGGAAAGCAAAAAATAAATCTTTGTCCCACCATATCAACCAAAGCCCACACCAGTCGTTCAAAGCTTCCAAAGAGACCCTAAAGATCCTGCACTATCTCTGATTAATCAAGATATTTTATACCTAAAGAAAGGCAACTCAGAACCTAAGAAGATTGCATTGTCTTTACACAAGTTTCCTGCAGTTATTTTTCCTGATGATGACAAAGAAGAAAGAACTTCCAGATGGGTAGAAAAGTGTGTGAAGAGATTTAATCCCTATGCTCGATACGGGGTTAAACACTGGAAGAATTCACATGCAAAGATCTTCTACATCAAGAAACAACAAGAACCCGGAAAGCTAAAAGAAGAAGTCTACTCAAATTCAAAGATTGTTCAAATTATTAAGACTTATTAGAAACTAGGTCAGGAGCACAAGTTTATAACATAGATTGTTGCAAGAAGAGCAAATGGCAGTATAGTATCTATCACATAGTCAAATTACAAGAACCTCAACAAGAATGATATTGAGGATATGTATCTGTTTATTATCAACCACAAGGTAGACGACTATGCTGAGACTGGATTGTTATGGTCATTATCGGTCTTTATCAGGAGCACAATGATATGGGAAAGAGTACATAATTTTCAGCTGGGTGTGGAAAGTTATCAACAGAAGGTCAACCTTACTGCACCAACAATTACTTTCCCTGGCATTGAAAAGTACGAGATGTTCTCTATTGTCACTGATCCCGTGTATGGCATTATATACGAGAACAACAAGAAAAAAAAGAAAGTGATGAGACATCAAGAAATTTATAATTTATGTGATGCTACATTAAAAAGAGTCTTGGAAGGGTTAAAGAGTTACAACAACGATGTTAAGTATGGTTATGTGACTTCTAGTCTTAGTAAAGAAGATGCTGAATACATGCAACTGTTTACAGAAGAGATTGAAGAACGATTAAAGCATCGTGATCAAATGACAAGGTGGGAAATGTACGTGAACAGAAGACCACTTGGACCAAGAAGGGAACACCTAGAATAATCGACCCTTAAAGGGAGATTGTTAGGATCATAAAAGTGTTGATTATAATACTTTAAGTGGTTTTATTTATTTTTAACGTTTAGTCTTTATTTTACATAGCATAAAGTAGTTTGTATTAAGGTATAATATGCTAAAAGTGAAGAATATCATATTTACCAAAGATTAGGGACTAATTAGCAAAATTAGGAAAATAAAGAAAGGGAAGCTTCATCCCTTGCCTATAAATAGCCACCTAATCATCATTATATGGTTAAGGCTTGTAACAAACTCTTTTCCCTCCTTTTTTCTCTTTTGTCATAAAATTTGAAAATTGTGAAATACTTGCCTTCCTCTTTTAATTCTCTCTATTCTATATCATTCAGTATCGTGTGATTCAAGCTAAATCAAGACCTAACAATGTTACCTCAAACAGGTATAATTTACGATATGATGATTGTAATATTAATTTTTCTATTTGCTTATAGTTATAATGAAAATTAGCATAATTATTTATTTCAAAAACATGTTTTTTGTGGTTGAGCACTGAACAATACTTGCAGACGATTTTCAAAGTGCTACCAATTTTTCTGAAAGGAATATTTAAAGATCAAACGTAGGGTTCGTAAATTTTTAATGAAGATGTGGATGACTATATGGAAAAAAATAGTTTCCTAGAAAATTTACGAATTCTAATTATATCATTTGTAGAGCTTAACAAAGGTGATTGCATATCTCTTAGGAAAAAGAATCCGAAATCAGTCAGTTAGAGTTATCAATAAAATCTTATGCTTCGCTACGTATAGTTTTAAGATTATATAAAAAACTCTTGAGTCTTCTTAAGAGTTTTTGGCTTGTTGACCTTTTAAATTTTGTTTAATAGTACATGCATATTTATATTGTATATCTGTTTGTAAATGATACATGTTATCGCTTTCGGAGTTTTGTTGTTTCAGCTACTATGGAGTTTAAAATGTGCTACGGCATTTGTTTAACACATCAACTTAATTCAATGTATATTTATTTTATCTTTGTCGCATAAAATAATCTTTAAGTGTTTTCTTTAAATGTCAAGTAAATATATATATTAATCACAAAAAAGCTAATAAAAACATACAAATTTAAGAAACATTTTAGCAAAAAAATAAATAAAAATCTAAGACATGTCAAGGCTCTTGAAACAACAAAAGCTAAACCCTACTTTTTTTCCCCAAGTTATAACTCTAAAATGTGTTAATGCTCGATTCATACTATGGGTACTCTTAAATGGACGACATCGGGCTTACTAACGAAGATATGTATGCATGTGCAAAGAAGGATTGTCGTAAGTCTTGTTTGTGGGTTTTATTTTCCTGGATTATGTTTAATTTTTTTAAATCATTTTAAAGATAAGTTAAAAGATTTTGTTCTAATTGATTTTTGTTTTACTGTTTTGCAGAATCGTTTTCTACTTGTTTTACATCGAGGATACATCATGGTGGTGGTTTCAAAGTTTTATCCAGAAAGGGCCTGTTGAGGAGGTAAGAGAAGTATTGTTGATATGGTCGATATTGAAACCTTCTTGATTCACGAATCAAATGAGATGGTTCAGGACCTAGGCCACACTCATAGAGGAATTATTTTTTATTACTTTAAGGTGCATGGTAAAAACCTAGGGTTACTTGCTTTATCATGTGATGATGATGTCCGATTTTTAAGTAAGCTTGTAGGGGAGCATAAGGTGATTGAATTATACACAGAACATGGTTGTACCAAAGTAGACACTTATTTCAACCAAAAATGACTACTATTAGTGTTGTGATTGATGAAATCGATGAATACAATGATGTTGGTACTAGTAGTGATAATTTAATTTCAAAATAAAACCTATTTTACCTCATAATGTATACATTATAACTACTAGTCCCCGCGTGAAGCAGCAAAAGCGATTAGTTTCTTACACCTTTTCAGTTTTTTGAATTTTTTGAAATCAAATGGTGGGGTGGATGGTGGTTTCTAGTGACGGTCAAGGGTTTCGGCTAGTGGTGTTAGAGAGTAAGAGAAGTGTTTTTGAAGAGATGGGATAAACTTTCACATTATCTAACGAGGAAAGTGAATATGAGATTGTCTCACATCTAAGTTTAAATGTAAAACCTTTAAAAAAGTACGCCATTTTAACATGAAAACGCCAAATCAACGTGATTTGAATCATGTCCTTCGGACCATTACTGTTTTCTCTTGATTGCATCACAACATCACTAAATTTGGGTTCATTTTAACACATGTTTTTTTCTACATAATACTATTGGGTGTTTCTTTTAGCTAACCAATTAGTTCTGCATTCATTTTGATCTAATTCACCATTAAAAGGTGTTTAATTACACATATATTAGTTCCACCGCTCGAATTTTATAAAATTAATAATCAATTTTTTTTAATATTTAGTATTTGGAATGATTTTACATGTAAGTTTAGATGTGAGACAACCTCATATTCACTTTCCTCGATGAAAATATCATATGGTGGTCTTGTTGGCTCAATGTTGTTGGCTCAAGTCCATCTATGGGCTTAGGTCCATAAGGATTAAGTTTCATATGCCATGGTAAATATAAGTTGTGAATGAATAATGGAAGGGGTTTTAACATTCAACATGGTGTTAGAACGTGTCTGATTCTTATACCTAGTTGGCCATCACTAGCTGTTGTAAAGTTGCCGCTGACCTCTTCTTAATCAAAACCCGCAGAAATTTAAAAACAACAAATTCCACTAATCTTTATAAGTAGAGGTGAAAAGAGATGCTATTTTGTACATTATTTCTTGCTAATTCGTTAATTAATACAAATATAACGTTTGAGATCACATGTGAAGATAAAGAAAACATATGTAAACTTGATCTCGGCTCGTTAAATATTTTGAGCACATTTTCTAGACTCAAGGCTCGATAAAACTCGACTTAACAGAGTTCAAGCTCGAGTCACTCGACTATAGCTCAACTCGTATACAAGCATAAGATCAATGCCTCAATGTCACATATCGTGTTGCGGTACTGCCGGCACTTTGACTTTATTAGCTGGGAGGGATCGATTATCATTTTATTAGTGTACTCGTTTGATCCGAAAAATGTGGAAACTCATCCGAAAAATATTATAAGTCAAAGTTCATTGGATTGGATCAATGAAGTCAAAGCCCACAAGGCTGGGCAGCTTCTCGCGTCAACAAGTACCAAAGTAACTTTTTTTTTTCTTTTTACACAAAGCTAGCTTGTGATTAATTAGTTAGTTGTGATATTGATTAGTGTGATTGGCTTATAGGAGTATATGATGCATACAACCTACTACTCCGTACTATTTACTTTTTGTTTATCCTCTGCTTTAGTACTACGTAGTGTCGTAGTTGTAATTGGGAGGCTTTGTTGTATAGATGAACATGTACAAAAGGTTAATGCGTGAACGAATACTTTAAACATAGCCGTTAGGGCTACGTTTAGAAATTTTATTTTTTATATATAAAAATGAGAACAAATACATGTACATGAAACCCAAGAGAGGTGAAACAAACAAACTACGGCCCTATGTCTACTTCAAAATTTTCTCTACAATATTGTATCTATAAGACTTCCAGGTGATGCGATATGCAAAACTTCCTTACTATCTGCAAACAAATCTAGGTGATGCCATATGCCTTGCGAACAACGAAACATTTGTGAATACCAGGCTTTAAGCAGAAATTACTGCATGTCTGTAGCATTTGTTTCTCAACAAAACGATTGCATGAACTCTCTCATATAGAACACTAATCAGCACACCTTCCTTTTTCTAGTGGAGTCCTAAATTTCATTGTACAATTAAACGTCAAAAATAGAACTGAAGTCCATATATATGCTCTTAGGCTTTGGAACTAATGCTCTGGAACTGAAGTCCATGTAGTTGTTCGTACCCATGTCCCATGCTTTTGGCTTATAGAGAGAACGGGGGTTTCTATCTTGTTAGTGAATCAGTTTAAACTATGGTGGTGTTGTATCAATAGGTGGAAATATCATATGGTGGTGTACTGGTGTTGTTGGCTCAAGCCTATCCAACATGGTGTTAGACGGGGTCTGATTCTTATACCTAGTTGGCCAGCATCAGATGGTGAAAAGTTGTCGCAGACCTCTTCTTAATCGAAACCCACAGAAATCTCAAAACAATAAATTCCACTAACACAATTCTACCTGGTGGTGGCAAGACACGAACCACAAGCTGCAACACTACCCAAATAGGGATCACCACCACAAGGCGGACCTCACCTCAAACAAGAACAGAAACCCAAATCACTTGCCGACCAACCTGACCAACGTCCAGAACCACATATCCCAAAACCAAGATAACACCAAACATGAACCACTACCCACGACCTGAACCACATGCCGGAGAAGGATGTGGTTTTGGAGGTGAAAAACACTCACGACCCAACCTTAAACCATGGTTCTCTGTCCATTGTCCTTTCTTCCACTGCACTAACAATCTTTGTGCAGGCTGTAAACATTCACATTGGTTGCGACTGGAGTATCACCTTTTCAGAAGAAACACATTATGAAAAGATAAAAATAAATCAAAATTTTTAGACATTTTTTAATATCTCTTGGCTGGTCCTCTACTCTGATATGCTTACGATAAGACTGAATGACAAGTGACTGAATATTCTAGAGTTATGAAGTTTAGGATGCCATCTATGATATTAATACCGAATGTGTGAATGAACAAACAAGTATTGCAACTAGTTTATGGTAAGTCCTCGATCTGTAAGAACATTTGGGAAATACAATTTACAATTTCATAAGTGGGTAAAACGGATGAGCTTTTCCCTGTTCAGGTTACACGGGGAGGGCTCTAATTTTGACTCAGATGTACGCAGCCTCACCGGGTTACCCCCGGTACCATTTCCGATTCTTCCCTGGCCACCCCCAAATGTACACACCTAGCGAGTTTTGAGTCCTTGACCTCTTGTGATGAAACCAAGGACCATAGCACTACGCGATTTGGTGGCGTTTTAAAATATACAATTTCATAAGTTAACTATTTGGCAAATAACAAAAATGAATCTGTACATCCTCACTATACTCTTGGGTTTAAAAAAAAAAAAAATCCTAACTTGTACGTAAAACTTTAAGGTTCTGCAATATGCCTCCCCGACAACGGAAACACTTGTGAATATCTAGTTTTAGTCGCAATTTAATGTCTGTAGTATATTCCTTACTCCATATGCTTGTTTCTCAATGAAATGATTGCATGTACAAGAGTTTCGTATAGAGCACCAGTCAGCACACATTCCTTTTTCCTGTTAGTCCTAAATTCCATACATATCCTCCATATGCTCTTTAGGCTTTGAAACTAATACTCTGGTGATAGGAAGGACCACTGCCAACATTTTCTTAATAATATATGTAGTTGTTGGTTTAAGACAATTAGGATCAAATATGCTAAACAAAATGTCATCACAAACTTTTTTCATACATTCACCATTTATACGAATATATGATTTATTCAAAGTATATATAAATGATTGAGATTCGGCTAGCTAGCTAGCTCTTTTTTGCTGTGTTGCAGAAGGATAAAAATGGAACAAGGCAAATCATCGAAAGAACTAGGATAAGTTGAACAGTCAACTCGTGCATTTCAAGTTTAGTGTTTTTTCTAGAGAATTATATACAATAGTTCTGATTCTGATGTTTATCCGTATGAATAAAATGTTGGCTCATATATTAGGGACGGGCTTAATTGGGATAGCGCAAACGGGTTATGTTGACAAACTGGAGCATCAATTATGTTTTGTTCCGGCGAGGTACAAGGTGTTGGGTCAAACCGGGTCAAACCCACCCAACTGGGTAATCACACCCGCTGTCAAAGCAGTTACAAAAGAGCAGTTACAATGACGGTTACAAAGCAGTTAAATAACTGTTTTGACAGTTATTTCAAAGAGTCACAACGGTTCATTGAACCGACACAACCTTTAGATCATACCTATTCGTTTAGTATAAATAGGACCAGATTATGTAAAACAAATGTATGATGACTGTAATAATGCAAGAATCATCAGAATAATGATTGCTATGAATGACATATTCTGTAAAGTTATAGCAAGATTTAATAGCAAGTTTATTTCTGGTATATTTTGATTCAAAGCTTTGTTTATTCCGATCCAAGATCAAGTTTTTTCCAACACAAGGTAGGGTACTCTACAAAATTTAAATCGTATACAAAAGGCTCTAAAAAGTAATATTGATAATCTTTTTTTATCAACAGGATTGTTATCTTGTACATATTTTGAATGAAATATCGTCCACTTCATCCATGGTTTTCACTCATACATGTAAAGATACCCAACGTGTGGCTTTGATGCTTGGGAACCTTGGCGTAAGAGCAATCCCAATTTTAGCTCAAATGGTTCAGGTATTCATATATTCTGATTGACTTCGACTGAAAGTTTCTCTCGATATCAATATTATTTGTTGCTTCTATCCTCCGTCCCAAATTATAAGTCCATGTTTTTATCTCTGGTTGTCTCAAAATATGTGTCCACTTTTATATTTTAATCAATCAAAAATTACTTTAGTGGAGATAGATGATGTTTAATTGGTGAATATAGTCGTTAGTAGTAATATTTTTCTTTATGCAATGTGTATATTAGGCAGAAAGGCTTGCTGCAGTGAATATGTTCAATTCTGGAGAGTGTAATATTCTTGTCTGCTCAGATGTTGGTATTAGAGGACTCGATATTCCATCTGTTGATACTGTCATTAATTATGCTATTCCACCAATCGCAGAGGTAAAAACTAATTAATTATGGAATTATTATGTAGTTGCTCTTACGTACATGATATGAAGAAATTATTTATTTCAGGATTATATTCATCGGGTAGAAAGAACTGGCTTTTCTATCTTGTTAGTGAATCAATACGAAATTGTGCCATATACGGAGATAGAGAGACAACATATTGGTAAGACTAGGTGACTATAAGAGGTAATTTAGCTGACTACCAATCTTTACCAAAAAAAAAAAAACTAACCACCTTTTAATTCACTGTTATCAAGGAAAAAGGCTGCGCTCGTGTTATGCCCATGATGAGGAAGCTATGTCACTTGCTGAACGTGTGAAAGAGGCCAACCAATTAGCACTCAAGGTGTCAACTTCTTTTGAATCGTGTATAAGCTATTAATTGTATGTGTGGTCTTTCAAATGGGTTAAGCTCCAACATATTTTGCTCTAAAAGGGAGATGGTTCGAAAATGCATCAAACTTCACTCTATTAAAAAGAATTCAAATCCGTTTTTAGCACATTACCCATGTTCGTATAACATATATGTTTTCTACTGTACTAACTTGGTTTATTATTTATTCTTGACGAATTTTTTTATTGGAAAATCAAGGAAATGGAGCGCAATGACGAATAAAGAAGGAGATGGGGGTACATCAAGGGATATTAGCAATAATTTTACTGGGTAGAACAAGAAGTCGAAACAACATTAGTTACCTGTACCCTGATCTATTAGATATCACAGTTTTTGCTTTGGTTTTTTTGTCGATTTGTGCAGTTTATTTATGTTTATTTAATCTCAAAGATTAATATTCACACTTGTACCTTATTTTTTCATATCTTTTTTTTTTTTGATGGATTATCAAGGTATCTTAGTTTATCATGGTATCTATTTTTGTTATCGTTGTGTAATAACCATTGCAAGAACCACCTTAAAAGACTTGGTTCATGAGTGCCAATTACTTGATTAAGCAATGATTTTTAATGTGATGATTCATCTTGTTTCGTTATATAAGGATGTTAATTAGATCGATGTGTCAAGGTAGGGCATCATTTTCTCTTCTTATTGCATTTTAGGAATTTTAGAGGACTGGATAGAGAAACACGTACTATATATCTTCTTGCTTTCAGTTCTTCGGTAAACTTATATTCGGTATCGCAAAAAATAAAACAATGTTATACAAATTGCAAAAAGAAGCATTACTAAGTTTTGCAAACCACGTAAATTGTCATAAAGTTCCACCTCGTCTTATAAACATCATCATCTATTCATCTCAGTAACTTATTATTATTTCCATCTTCAATTGAATGAGCACATCTCCCTGCATATTTTTCTAAATAAACCAATCAAACAATACCCACATCATCATCAAGCATCTTTAATGGCAAGGAGTTGATATGAGTTATATTTTTATCTTTTGGACTAAAAGGGTTGAGTCAAAAGATTAAATGATATCGGAAACATGAAACATGTAGTGACGGGACTAAGGGGGTGTCGTGGGACCTGCTAGAATCTTGTTTCATAATGTTAGTTTTCGTAAAATAATAGATTTTTCTTAAATGGATCCGGACCCATGAAATATATACGTGTTTTTAGTTTTCGTAAAATATATACGTGTTTATAGTTCTTGTTTACTTGCTTAACTAATATATGAAAAGTAAAATTAAGTTTTAATCGAAACTTTTATCTTGATGATCGAGAATTTTTATGCCCCCATTTCTTTATAGTATTGATTTCGTCACTGGAAACATGCTACACGGGTTGAATTGAAACCGGTCAAGTGAGCTAAACCTCAGTTTATAAAGTATTTAAATACGTAAAAATCCGCAACGGCTCGCATTATAATTACAACAATATAGTTCTAGTACGTTTAAGCCATTCTTATGAAATGAAAAAAATTTGAGTAAATTCTGTAGGTAACACTACAACAAAATGAATACTTCGGGTCGACTAAATCGACCATAAAAAACAAAGAAAATCGACCCTAGGGTCTAAGGGTCGACAAAGTCGACCCAAAATTGGCGTTCCAAATATTACGACCCAAAAAATTTTGGGTCGACACATACCTTTGATACTTGGGTCGACATATGGGGGCCACCACTTTTTAGTGGGACTCTTTGACTCCATTTTTGGGTCGACATCCTTTTAAAGCTTTGGGTCGACAATGTCGACCCTTAGCGTTTCTATTTAATAAATCTTTTAAATAAATAATATATTAATTTATTTATTTACCCAATATATAATACATCTAAAATCCACGTGGGTAATCCACTAATTTTGGGTCGACATCTGCTTTGGGTTTTGGGTCGACTTTGTCGACCCAAAGTTGTTTAATTATAATGCAGTTTATTTCCAGGGAGCCACGTAGATATTCCACTAACACTAGGGTCGACATTGTCGACCCAAAGTACGAATTTAGGGTCGACAATGTCGACCCTAACATGAACCTGGCATTAAAAAAAATATTGGCAGCTGCAGTTTTTCCAGATTTTTTCCGGAAATTTTTCCGGAAAAAAATCTACGTTTCATCAAATCCAGAATTCGCCAAATCCACCGTACGATACAATAACAAATCATTAAACGTTACAATACCACAAATCCACGATACGATAAATTACTATTCAAGAAATCCACGATACGATAACAAGTCTAAAAGTTTCACAAGTGTTACAAATTCACGATACAAACATAACAAGTCTAAAAGTAATAAGTCTAACAAATCCATGATACAAACATGACAAAACCACAAAACGCCTAATCCGACTCCTCCGACTCATCCTGCACCTCCTCATTATCCCCCTCCTCGTCCTCCGAGTAGTCACCACCCGATTGTTGATTGTCCTCTCTCACGTCATTGTCTTCACCCGCCTTGTCTCGAGCCAATTCGTCAACGCTCCGCGTATCGTTATTATGGGGATTGGTTATGAAGCGGGGAAGTTCGGGTTGACTGTGTTCCGGGTAGACAAGTAGAAAGTAGATGCTAGGTTTGGAGTTCATAACGGGGTGATAAAACAATTGTTAAAGGTATATATTGTTGACGGCGTGAAGGAAATTGCCCGACATAGGGAGGTTTGAGTTGGTTGAGTGGGGCGGTATATCTATTGGGCACGGTATATCCCAGGTGGGCCGGTATATTTGAGACGGGCCGCATAGGAGGTTGGAGTGGTTGATTATAAGGGAAGGGAGGGTTTGAGTAAAGAGCCCATCAGGGCTGATTGGGGCCATAGTTTGGGCGTAATGCAAAAGCAGGAGGCATAAAATGGACGAGTAGGTTTGGTGCATAGTTAGAAAAATACTCACTTATGCTCCATACAATCGTCTCACTATTTTTGGTACGCCCGCTCAGCCTCAATGCAGCCAAAATAAGCCCATTGTTCTGCGCCTCGCCATGTTTGCTTCCTTAACAACACGTCATCAGTTAGATATTATGTAAAGCCTTGCAGTGGCGAAATCCTCTCTCACTGTTGTAAATCTCAATGTGGACTCATATCATAACCCGGGTACAACTTTTGGGTGGACCTAGATAAGTAACCTCCTTCAAACTCGTTATTAAGACTCACGTTGTTTGAAATGGTTTGACGTACCACAGTTGTTTGAGTTGGTGAGTTGGGACATTATTTGCAGAAATATCTTCGAAAAACGTAACATGTCAACGTGTTTCAGTGAATGGCGGTACTTGTGAGAGTGATCGGAAGAAATCGGTTCACCGTGATATTTTCCAAGTGGATATAATGTTGGTCCAAACCCGTATCGAGAAATGTGTACCTCAAGAATATCAGGGTAACAAGAGATATCATCACGGTTTACAACATCGACAACAAGGTCAATGGATATTTTGTGTGCTGAGTGGTGCAACAATGGCTAGCAATGCTTGATGAATGCAAAAGTAACCAACCTAAAAAACTTCGGAATTACGATTGGAAATAGTGGTTCCAACTCTTATCAATTGTCCATAACTGCGTTGCAAATAACAATTCAAATAAATGATTTTTATTTGTTTATAGCCAAAAGGTCATTAACCAATATGAACTGTTCAGTTTGACCTATAGTGCAAACTATGATAGGCAAACCTACCCCTACTCTTTGAATGTTTTCGTCTCATATATGAAAAATGCCGATAACCGATTTAAACTATTTTGAAGAAAATTTCGCAGCATTCCCTCAACTCCCCAAATATGTGTTTAAAAAAGAACATTTCGTAGGAGTACAGGAGAAACACTGTCGAAAATCATCTCAATGTAAAAAACCAATATACGCATTCATATCCTAAATGAGAAAAACATTTTCAAAAAAGCATCCCAAACAGGGGAGCTATTCCGAAATTAATTTCTAATAAATTAATTTCGGACGGGTTTTCTATAGGTTGATTAACTTCGGACGGGGATTTTCCGAAATTAATCACTAAAATCCTAAAAAATTCCTAAACACATATCAATCACTTTTCAACATATAATCATATAAGGGGGTGTTTGTTTCGGCTTATACGTGGGCTTATGAGCTAATAAGAGTTCCGCTTAAAAATTCATTTCACCAATTTCCGAAATCAAAAAAAGCCAGACATTATGGGCATAAATAAATATAAGCCGAAATCAAAAATTATGCTCATAAGCTCACATTTAAGCCGAAACGAAAACACCCTTAAGCATATAAAGCCGAAAACAAACAATCATATTTTAAAAGCCGAAACAACGACCGGTTCGGTTCACATTAAGCCGAAACAAACAACATATAAAAGCCGAAACCCAAACAACCCGCAATTAAGCCGAAACAAACCCGTTGACCGCGTGTTGACTTTTGGTTGCCGCCGTCGCTGTATGACTTTTGTTGCCCTCAGCTTTTTGCCCCGCCTGGTGGTTGCTGCTGTCCACTGGTGTTGCTGCTTGCTGGCCCTTTACGCCGGGGTAGGTGGAGGCTTCTAACATACACATTATCAAATAATAAAACAAATTAACCTACTAATAATAAAAAAATAAACAAATTAACAAAATAAAAACAAGCACCATCTATAATCAATAAAGGGTTGCAAAACCACACAAACAAGTTTAAAGAATAATATAATTAGAGGATTAAAGAAAAAGAATTAAACTAATCAGAAGATGAGGAGTGGTTGTGGATGCGAGGTGGTACCGATGCTCGTGTTCGAGTGTTGGTGGCGGGTGGGTGGCTGTGGGGGTGGCTGTGGTGGTGGATTTGGTAGATGTGGTGGCTGTGGTGGTGCTGTGTTGGTGGATGACGAACGAAAATAAGTTTTTTATTCTAAGTAGATTTTGGTTGAAGTGAACCGGTGAGATCTATATTATGGTGTTTAGGGTCCGACATTTATTGGGTCACAATGTCGACCCTAAAGTCATTCCTATGTTTGGGGCGACTTTCCTTCCTAAGTGTTTTTATTCTAGGCGGTTTATTTGACTTTGTAGGTGAAAGATTTTTAGGAGCAAACTTTGGGTTCGACGATTTTGTTGTTATTTTATAAGGGTCGACGAAAGTCGCCTAAACCTCTTAATAAAGAAAACCCTCATATTTACAAATAATCATACGTTAATATTAAATAATTAAAAACTTTACAATATTTAATTAAAAATAAATAATAAAAATAAATTACAAATCATCTTGAAAATATTCTTTTATACTTATTAATAATTAACATTAATAATAAAAAAGAATAATAAATTACAAATCATTCAAATAGTAATCGTTAAACATAAAATGTTAATGAAAACTACGGTAACGGCGTGTGTAGCGGTGGTGATGATTTAAAATAGTAATGAAAAAGTATAATGTGTTTTTATTTGAATATATCTCTAGTCTTTAAATATTGGTTTAATGATAGAATAAGTTCCCATATTTAAATTTGTCTGAAAATCAAACAGGCCGTAGCTTTTAATGTGTTACGTTATTTGAGGAACACAATCATGTTTGCTTGATAATTTATGTATGAGTTAGGGTTTCATATTAGAGGTTCAATGTATGAGTTAGGGTTCTATATTAGAGGTTCAATGTATGAGTTAGGGTTCTATATTAAGATTTTCAATTAATGTAGTTAGGTTTTCCATATTAGATGTTTCAAAATATTGAATTAGGGTTTTCATATTAAGGTTCAATTATGAGTTAAAGTTTCTAAATTAGATATCAATTATGAGTAGTGTTCTATATTAGAGGTTCAATGTATGAGTTAGGGTTCTATTAGAGGAGTACCAATGTAAGAGGTTATTGGTTACTATAATAGAGGCTCAATGTATGTAGTTAGTGTTTCATATTGAAGGTTCAATGACTAGTTAGGTTTCAAAATAGAGGTTCAATAGTATGAGTTAGTGTTCTATATATTAGAGGTTCAAGTATGAGTTAGGGTTTCGGTAGAGGTTCAATTTGGGAATGAGTTTTAGGGTTCATATTCAGAGTCATAGTATGATGTTAGGGTTTCATATTAGAGGTTTCAATGTATGAGATTAGGGTTTTTTCATATTAAGGTTCAATGTCTGAGTAAGGGTTCTATATTAGATTAACAATAAATGAGATTAAGGGTATTCAACATTTAGAGGTTCAAATGTATGATTATGGATTCAAGTTTAGAGGTTCCAATGTAGCGTTAAGGGTTCTATAATTAGAGGTTCAAGTAAAGAGTTAGGTTCGATAAAAGAGGTCATGTATGAGTTAGGATACATATTAGAGGTTCAATGTAAGAATTAGGGTTTCTATATTAGAGGTTCAATGTATGAGTTTAGGGTTCTATATTAGAGGATCAAATTGTATGAATAATTAGGTTTCTATATTAGAGGTTCAATGTATGAGTATATTAGGGTTTCATATTAGAGTTCAATGAATGAGTAAGGGTTCTATATTAAGAGGTTCAGTGTATGAGTTAGGTATCTATATTAGAGGTTCATGTATGAGTTAAGATACTATATTAGAGGTTTCCAATGTATGATTTAGGTTTCTATATTAGAGGTTCATTGTATAGTTAGTGGTCTATATTAGAAGGTTCAAAGTATGAGTTAGGGTTCTATATTAGAGGTTCAATGTATGAGTTAGGGTTTCATAATAGAGGTTCAATTAATGAGTAAGGGTTCAATATTAGAGGTCCAATGTAATGAGTTTAGGTTCTATATTAGAGGTACAATTATGAGTTAAGGGTTCCATTATTAGAGGTTCCCTGTATGAGTTATGGGATTTCATGTTAGAGGTTCCATTTATGAGTTAGGGTTCAAAACGTATCACCCTCCAAAACTCCCACCCCGCAAAAAATTCCTCATAAACACCCGCCCAAAATTCCCCGCCAAAAAACTCCCTCCAAATACTCCCCAGCCAACATTCTTCTTTACCATAAAAAAACAGATAGTTATCTATATCCTCCCAACACGCACACACTCTTATCCTCACAACCACCCACCACATTCACCACCACCCTCGATCAACTGTCACCAACAAGATGGAGCGATCTAATCAAACTTGGTTGTGCATGTAAAAAACGGAATGTGATTGTATACGAACATCATGCAGATCCACAACAAGCTATGTACAAGAAACGATACTACTCAGTCCTAATTCAAAGTGTCCTATCAAAGCATGCAACTATGTATTTAAATATAATATAGTTTAGCTTGTCAAAATAACTTTTTCCCCTTATGATTTCCTTACTACGTAACAGCCAGAAACAACAGTGAGAGGATTGCTACTTTATGGGATATGCTCTCCCCGGGACCGTCAACACCTCAACGTCATTCTCCGGAACTTCTTCAACGCCAAGTCATATCTCCGCGATCTGGACACAGAATCTCGAATGCCGAGTGCTCAAATTGTAAGTTCTTTCTTAGCTGAAAGGATAAAGACACTAGAGGCATAGGAAAAGTGTACTAGAGGGACAACTAGAGATGGAAAAGGCATCCCCGAAGAACCACACACTTGAGATCACTGGAATACTTCACATACACGAGATCTACCAAGGGATGAGAAAACTTAATATTGGTTGTTTTTCATATAAGATAAATCTTTATTATAAGCATTTGTAATGTAGGAAAACTTAATATGCTTTAATTTTGAGATGGGAAAAACTTAGTATGCTTTAAAAATATGAGTTTTATCGATTTCTAATGTAATTTGATATTATAATAATAAACGTTAATCGAATTAGAAAATCATTTCCGTGTTTTTGATTACTTATTGTGTTAAACTGCATTTCGTTCATCAATTTTTGAAGTAAATTTATCAAATATATCAAACTAATAAATGATAAATTTTTAATCGATTAGGAAATCAACCGTGTATTTTAATTATAATTATAATTTTTAAAAGCATTTTATATATGTACAAAAATTGTTTATATATTTATATATAAATTTTTTAATAGTTTTAAAATATTTATATATAATTTTTAAATGCATATATATATGTTATAAACATTTTTAAAATTTTGGGTCGACATTGTCGACCCAAACTTGTTTTTATTTATAATATATTTTTTTTTTCGATTTTGGCGGGATCATGCAAAATTTTGGCGCAAATTTAGGTCGACAATGTCATCAGTTTTGGGTCGACATTGTCGCCCTAAACATTTCATAAATAACTATGATATTAAAATTATTTTATATATAATTTTAAATTCATTTATATAATTTTAAATTCATTTTTTATATTAGAAAATGGATAAAATAATTTTTTAAAACTTAGGGTCGACATTATCGACCCAAAACTAATTTGTTGACTAGCCACATTTGATTGAAAAAAGTGGGTCCCCTGCCAATATTAGGGTCGACATTGTCGACCCTAATTTTTGGCCGACCCCAAACCCACATTTTGTTGTAGTGTAAGCGTAACTTGTTAATTTTGTTGTTTAGGATGTATGATTGTTTGTGGCTCTTCTTCATAAAGTGTCTCTAATTGACTTGGCGTGTGATCCACATGGGATAATCATGACATTTAAGCTAAGAAGCCACGTAGATATGCAATTTGTACGACTCATATTCAACTTCAGAATGACATGTCACCCACAAGCACGTACTGGTTAACAAGAAACACATGCATCTAATATAAAGCCTCATGCTCATATTATACATTGAATTAGCTTCTGTTACATAGTCAACCCTTGCACCATTCAGCAATAGAGTACGTTGCCAACCTTCACCAGGAGGAATTAATTCAACTTGATCTTTTATAGTAACAAATAAAACAGTTCGGGTATTTTCGTGTTTCGGTGACAGGTACTTTACAATTTAATTTACTTGTGATAAAATGTTATGCATAAATGGTTACGACATGAAGGTAAGTTTTATCTTATTAAACATATATATTAAAATAAAAATATCATTTAATATAATATAGCTTACACAGAAATAAGCCAACAATGAATATGCATATGATTCCATTTGTTCATCAATTTATTAATATTTTTCATATTCTTTAGAAAAAACTTCATTAAACCTTTAATGATAGTAACATTTGTTTCTATCCTAGTATAATATCACACCTTTATCATTATGCAGGTCTACATTTACGATTTTGTTTAGTTTTTTTTTTTTCTCTTTACGCTTTAGATAAGAATCACTATTTTGCTCTTTGTGTTTTCTGCATGCTTAATTAATACATGCAATATGAATATATTAAATGTAGTATAAAAAATAAAAGACACTTTATTTTTTGATTTGCACATACTGTTGTACCAACTAATAAAGGAGAATGTGAATATTATATAAGTGTGTAAAGCATAAAATAATGTGTCCAAATGAAAAGAAAAAAAGAAAAACGTGCAAATCAATTTCCTAAATACATCCATATATCATAATATGCTGTTGAATAAAATATTAGGGGTGCCTTTCTATGTGTCAACAAAAACGAAAGTCAAGCTCGGATTCAAATTTTCATCTCCCCCGGTCTCATTTCAAACTACATAAAAGATAAAAGGTTTTTTCTAACATGTGCCCTAAGACACATGATAAAGAGGACCCCGCAGTTTATGTGTCACAACCTGAATGGCCAGTTAATGATTGTGGGGCGTGATTAATAATGATTGCTGACCATTCAGGTTGTGACACGTAACCTCCTTATCATGTGCCTTAGGGCACATGTTAAAAAAACCCAAGATAAAAAGATGGATATGTCGTTTTATTCTTTTGTCGTGTTTAAAAGGCACACCTAATATGTATTTAGTACAAGCTAATTAGAAGAATACAATTAATTTTGGAGTAAAAAACGAAATCATTCAATAAATTATTTGCTGAAATGTGTTAACTTGGAAAATTATTCAATGAATATTATTGGGTTTAATTTCAAAATAAAAGGATAATTTCAGCGTATTGAGTTTTAAAAATTCAACATGTGGTTCGTGTTTTATATGTAGTGTAGATAATGGTGTCATAATTTTTTATACCGTTTTTAGACTAAAGTAAAGAACTAGTTTAGAAAAATAGAATCTATTCATTATATTTGGATCTTTATATTGTCTAGCAAAATTATGTAAAAAAATGTCTACCAAATTAGGTAGAACTACAATAGCTTTTTTATATGTTTATGATTTGCCAAAATGCATCTTCTTACAAGGCACAAAATTTTTATTTATCTATTTTAAGAATGGTATAACAGATAGAACACAAATAATTTAGTTTTTGTAAGAATTAATGAACGTCAAGGAGGAGCTTCAAACACAGCTATATATATCGAAGTGCATAAAGATTTACAACTTCCTTTTGGTTTTATCGTATAACTTTTGAAACACATACTATAATGACAAAGATTTCTAAAGATTTAAAAAGGGCACCTCTTAATTAATCGTATTTCATTTCAACTTTATTATATATATAGTGTAAAACTTTTAGTGCATAAATCACAGCATCACAATACATTATACGAGTGGACCTACTCCATCTCATGTACATTCATTATTAAAACAAAGGTTTACGGTATGTGTAACTTTGTAACACAATCTAAAAAGTGGAAACTTACTATTCAATATGATAGTAACTTTAAAGTGATTGCTGGCTTGTTGATATATTACGTATCCTAGCTAGTTGACACTTTTAATATAATACACTTTACATCTTGTAATGCATAAATTATAATACAAATAAGCACTCAAAAAGAGCGGTTATAATCCCAAATAGAATGAGGAAAGCACAAGTGTGTGGCTTGTGAATAAAGTAATCAAGAAAGGTGACATAAACTGTTTGCATGATCCATGCAGCACAAAAATTCCCTTTACTCCCACATGACATAATACATAACAAAAAAGAATAAGACTAAATTCTCTTCAATTCTTTTTCTCACAAGAATCAAAGCTTTCTTTTTAAATTGCTCTACTATGTGCTCAAGAAATTTGTACAGCACAAATAAATAAAGCACAAGTATAGTTTAATAAGGTGCATCACAATAAAGAAAGAAAATAAAGAATGACAATCATTTCTATGATTAAATCACTTCCACACACGCAAATGTCAAATATTAAAAAATGGACTTCCAAATTTGCCCTTTCTCACACTAAACCTGCAGAGTCTCTAACTATACTCCACTTCTATAAATAGCAAGCTCCATCTTATTCCTATAAGCATATCTAGAGAAAGAGAGATAAAGAGTAACAAGATGATTATGATTATGAAGATGATCAAAGGGCTTGCAATCTTGGTCTTTACTGGGTACCTTTTCTTATGGGTGATCACACCAACTTATGTCTATAAGACAAAGTGGCTCGCTAAGGTTCGAGCACACACCAATTCCACTTACTTTGGAGCTCAAGGTTTGATTCTACCTGTTCACCATTTCTCTTTTCATTCGAGTTGTATAGTTAACATATATAGTTCGTTTTTAACTTTGAGTAATTTTATCTGACAAAATATAGTTTGCCCGACTCAAGTTTAATCTGAAACAGATACAAGTACTATTTGAAACAAATCCCGAGTACTTGATGATTTTATTGTAAGAAAATATGATGTACAGATTTCAAAATTAGCCAAGAGACTTCCTGTTAAACCATAAACATCGAACACTCTTTATTTACTTCTAGTAACATACACTATTTTAGGTAATAAGATTATTATCAAGTTTCACTAACTACCTGTCTAATCACTTTAATATTAAAAAAAGGGGTATAATTGAAATTACAACCCTATGTTTTTTTCTATAGTTGTTCTTATCACTTTTCTTCCTTTGAATGTATGTTTTCTTTAGGTCCGACGATGTTGCTCTACACATTCCCTGTTTTGTTCATGGCCGTCGTGGCAAGTGTATATCTCCATTTAAAGAAGAAATCAAACCAAAACCGCGATGAAGGGTATTATAGTCATTTCAGTTCATTTCTGCTCATTTTCCTTATTCCAAATTACTGAATTTTATCTTTTTCAAAATTCAGGAAAAACGAAGCTAGCAACAATAACTTGAGTATATGGAAGAGGCCAATGATAATTAAAGGTCTAGGGATCGTTTCCAAAATTGAGCTTGCTTTCTTTTTAATGTTCATCGCCGCTCAATTTGACTGGTCTGTTTTGTGAACGTACTTATAATCTTGATTTCGTCCCCCACTACAACCCATAAATCAGCAGCCAAAAAGGGAGAGGAAATGTACGTAAACTAATTTCTTTTTTCTTAAAAATTTAAAACTTATTTAGTAGGTGACTTTCTATTGTAATTATCGACACAATCTTTAGTAACATAATAATAAAATAATCATATATAATTTATAAATGCAGTCAACGTTTTAGAAAATGATGGCTCTAGTTTTATGGTGGCACTGTGCCAATGTGCCTGTAGCACACTCAAATAGCCGGCTCTGGTTGTTTGGGCTCACATCCGAGGCTAGCATCAAGTATCACATCTGGCTCGGGCATATCATTATGACCCTTTTCTCTTCGCATGGAGTTTGTTACATTATCTATTGGATCGCAACTAACCAAACATCAGAGGTATTGTTCAATCTCTTTACAAATCATTATACATACTTTTATTAAATTAAAATATGTTACTTGACAAAATATTACTAGTATAATCTAAACGCCTAAAGTACCCTAAGCTCATGTAGTTTTTTGCAACTTTGTGTACCAAATTTACAACCTTTTAGATACGACGTATGCGGCTTAGAAGTTCCGAAAATATTCACGCGATAAATTGTGAATATGATATGATAAAATGCATCATGGGTAGAATATTTTCCACTTAAAAAGTCAACTATTATGACGGTCCAAAGTTATAGACAAATCGGTTAAACTTCTGTTAAGACCTTCCACAACAAAAATGCCTTTATGGGAACAGTCCGAAGCAAAAACAAAGTGAGGCAGTACCATGCATCGCATGGCATCATCAATTCATCACATCATATACTATTTGTTATATACTTACTTAAATAAAAATATTAATGTTGACTTTAGATGTTGAAATGGGCAAAAAACGACATATCAAATGTAGCAGGAGAGTTGGCTTTGATAGCCGGATTGATAATGTGGGCGACAACGTTTCCAAGAATTAGGCGAAAGATGTTTGAGGTTTTCTTCTATGCTCACCACTTGTACATCCTCTTCATGGTCTTCTTTGTGTTTCATGTTGGCATATCATATGCCTCCATTATGCTTCCTGGATTCTACCTCTTCATGATTGATCGATTTTTAAGATTCTTACAATCAAAGGGAAATGTTCGTTTGATTTCTTCTCGTGTTCTTCCGTGTGAAACTCTCGAACTCAACTTCTCCAAAAGCCAAGGTAGAATTGAGCACATAAATATTTAACATAAAAACTTTATCAAGTATGATTAAGTATCATGTTTTATATTATAGGTTTAAGTTTTACACCAACAAGCATCATATTCGTTAATGTCCCAAGCATTTCAAAGGCTCAATGGCATCCATTTACAATTAGTTCAAGTAGTAATCTGGAGCCTGAAAAGCTAAGTATTATGATCAAAGGTGAAGGAAGTTGGTCTAAGAAGCTCTACCAAATACTATCATCCCCAAATCCTGTTGAGCAACTCGATGTTTGCGTTGAAGGACCTTATGGGCCCATTTCAACCAACTTTTTAAGGTAAAGTGCTCGTGAGAATGATAATTGCTAAGCTAGGTTTATATGTGTATACTAAATCTTGTTAACGTTTCAGGCACGATATGCTAGTGATGGTGAGCGGAGGGAGTGGGATTACACCATTTATTTCGATATTTAGGGAACTTGTTTACACCAATGAGACCCTAAAATGCAAAGCTCCTAAAATTCTCTTGATAAGTGCATTTAAAGACTCTTCTGATCTCACCATGCTTGAATTGCTCTTGCCATCCTCTGGTGCACCAATAGAATTTACAAAACTAGATCTACAAATCGAGGCGTATGTGACAAGAGAGAAGCAAACTATGGGCAACGATAAAAAATCAATAAGGACACTTTGGCTCAAACCAAATCCCTCTGACACTCCCATAACCCCTATTTTAGGGCAAAATGGTTGGTTATGGCTTGGTGCAATTATATCATGTTCGTTTTTGGTTTTCCTTTTATCAATGGGACTGTTAACGCGGTTCTACATCTACCCTATTGATAAAAATACAAACAAAGTGTACTCATATGGCTCGAGGGCCGTGTTGAATATGTTGCTCATTTGCATTTCTATCATGGTAACATGTAGTGTGGGTTTTTGGTGGAATAAGAAGAAAACTGCAATGGATTCGAAGCAAATTCAAAGCATGGAGGGTGCTACACCTGTTAATTCGCCTAATTCATGGTTTTATAATGCGGACAGAGAGCTTGAAAGTGTTCCCCAACAATCACTACTTCAATCCACAAACGTGCATTATGGTGAAAGACCAGATCTTAAGAGTAAGAACATCTTCAACACTCTTTGAATAATATAAGTCGTTTTATTATCTTTCTATCACTCGAGCTTATTTTATATAATCCAATATCTTTAAACTAATACCTATAAGTTATTTCTTCTCTTCTTGTAGGAATGTTGTTTGAGCAAAAAGAATCAAGTGTTGGAGTTCTTGTTTGTGGGCCAAAGAAGATGAGGCATGAGGTTGCAAACATATGTTCATCTGGATTGGCTTCAAACTTGCATTTTGAGTCCATCAGTTTTAGCTGGTAAATGTTTTTTTATGTCAAATGACCAAAAATGGCGTGTAATTTATTTTCTTTTTTTGGGGTGTCGTTGACAACCACGTATAGTCACTTTTACTGTTTCAAATGTAAAGAGTTCGGTTCCGTTTCTGATAAGGGTCTCAATATTTAAATTATGTGATTGGTGTGTAAATGTTCATGAATCGATTTTTACAATTGTGGAAATACATACATACTGTCAACTGAGAGTGTGAGAGCATCAACCGTTATAGAGCTTTAAGCCTCACGCACAAGCCTACACTATTTGCAAAAACCTCAAGCAATGATTGTTGGTTGCTTTCTCTTGTTGCGTACTGGTCTTTGTTTGTTTTTTTGTTTTTGTTTTTTTTTTGTTTTGTTTTTTTGAGTAAGCAGCTGAATACTAACTCTTGCTCAAAATTAAACCAACATCCCGAGTCTATCGGTCTGCTTTAATTTACACTCTGGTAAATGGAAGATGTTAGTACAAAAAGCGTGTAGGGGGTTGAAGAGATAGAATGTGATGTTGATCTTGCACTAATCCAAGTAATGAGAGGGTAATCTGCACAAATGAGAGTAAACCGTTAGCCTTACCGCAGGGCGGACCCATTGTTGCAAGATTACAATAAGTTGAATCAACTTGATCAGAAAGATCAAAAAGACACACAAGGTCGCTGGGTAACGAAGAGTCTCGGTGGTAACATATGTGTTGTTTCAAAACAGAAATGACACCTGGATTGTTGGCGACGATAGTGCACGATCAGAACCAACGGGAAGTTGCAGATAGCAACAGACTTCAATCCACTCTTGAAGAAGAAGAGGAACACGAATCGATTGAAGGAACAAACGTAAGCATCAAACGAAATTGGTGGACCGTTTATGTTGTTGACTTCAGGAAATGCGACAATCAAAACAGAAGGAAGAAACTCTTGACGTTTACGAGAAAAGCGTGGAACAAGAGAAGTATAGCGCTAAGGTTTTGTGATTCGCTGTTAACGCGACACAAGAAAGGAAAAGATACACGTCGTCTCGGTAAAGAAGACGAGTGGGTTAAAACTTTGTGAAACCGGGTATAAACAGACACAAAGTAGAAGAAAGCGCGGGGAATAACGCGGGGAAAACGTTGTTGTGGAGAGAAATTGAAAACGTATACGTGACAAGTAAGAAGTAGAGCGCTCAGGAATTGTGTGGAGAAGTGTCGGGACGACACAAGGAAACAACAACAACGGGAAGAAAAATCAGAAACAAACATATTTGTTGTGTTTTGGTTAAAGATACCATGAGGAGTATCAAGGATTGTGTGAGGGAAAAAACTTGCATTTCGAAGTAAAGAAAAGGGCAGACAACACAACGTAGATCGATCTTGGAAGGAGACCAAAGAAAAACAACTTGGCCTGGTGGAAGATACCGTGAATAAGAAGGGGTCTAGACGATTGTGTTACTAAAGCAAGTCAACACACAAGAAGGAAAGAAAGACTTTTGTTGGGAACGGCGTTTGAAGACACAAAAAGGTAGACAAGAATCAGAAACAAAGAGGGTTTCGTTTCGGTGCAACAGACTCAGAAACTAAGGATAAGTCGTTTTATTATCTTTCTATCACTCGAGCTTATTTTATATAATCCAATATCTTTAAACTAATACCTATAAGTTATTTCTTCTCTTCTTGTAGGAATGTTGTTTGAGCAAAAAGAATCAAGTGTTGGAGTTCTTGTTTGTGGGCCAAAGAAGATGAGGCATGAGGTTGCAAACATATGTTCATCTGGATTGGCTTCAAACTTGCATTTTGAGTCCATCAGTTTTAGCTGGTAAATGTTTTTTTTATGTCAAATGACCAAAAATTGCGTGTAATTTCTTTTCTTTTTTTGGGGTGTCATTGACAACCACGTATAGTCACTTTTACTGTTTCAAATGTAAAGAGTTCGGTTCCGTTTCTGATAAGGGTCTCAATATTTAAATTATGTGATTGGTGTGTAAATGTTCATGAATCGATTTTTATGAAGCGAATGACGCTTTTTACAATTGTGGAAATACATACATACTGTCAACTGAGAGTGTGAGAGCATCAACCTGTTGGACGTTAATTGCATAAGTCTTGTTGGATGTTCATTTGTAATAACACAAAGCCAAAGGGCTGTTTGTGTTAGTTTGTTAGTTAATAACCGAATAGCGGTTATAGTTAGTTATGTTAGTTACAGAAGTTAGTTATTTCGGTTGGGACAAAGATGAAAGGACACAATGGTTCAACATACCGGTTGGAACCTTATAAACAGATTAGTCATTTCATGTTATAAAAGTGTCCTGGTAAACAATGTAACACTTTATGTTGTTAGTTAATAATGAATCATATTCTTGTCAATCTTGTTAATATATCGATCCTGGAATATCATTTGAAACCTGTCAAAACAACCGTTATAGAGCTTTAAGCCTCACGCACACGCCTACACTATTTGCAAAAACCTCAAGCAATGATTGTTGGTTGCTTTCCTTTGTTGCGTACCGGTCTTTGTTATTATTATTATTTTTTTTGAGTAAGCAGCTGAATACAACTTCTAACTCTTGCTCAAAATTAAACCAACATCCCGAGTCTATCGATCTGCTTTAGTTTACACTCTAGTAAATGGAAGAAAACTAAATAAATAAACAAAAGATAATGACCCTCAAGACCGTCAACTTATTCAACTTACATCATTATGAAATCAACTCTATTTATCTCGTCTGATTGCATCTTAATGTATCCATCTTACTATGATAATATATGTGAATGTGACAGGTAAAAATGGTCAAACTTATAATGTGTAACAAGTTACGCTGACATGGTGATCGCGCCTCAAAGAAAGGAAAGATTACACGCGTCTCGGTAAAGGAAGACGAGTGGGTTAAAACTTTGTGAAACCTGGGTTAATAAAACAGACACAAAGAGTAGAGAAAGCGCGGGGAAATATCGCCGGGGAAAACGTTGTTGTTGGAGAGAAATTGAAAACGTTATAGTGAAAAGTAAAGATGTAGAGCCGCTTAGGATTGTGTGGAGAAGTGTCGGGACGGACACAAGGGGAAACAACAACACGGGAAGATAAATCGAAAAAACAACTTATTTGTTGTGTTTTGGTTAAACGATTTAAGTACCATGATGTGTATCAAGGATTGTGTAGAGGAAAAAAACACTTGCATTCGAAGTAAAAGAAAGAGGCGACTACAAACGTAGGATCACTTGGAAGAGGACCGAGAACAAACTTGGCCTGGTTGGAAGGATAACCGTGGAATAGAAGGGCGTCTAGGGACGATTGTGGTTACGAAAGCAAGTCAACACACAAGAAGGAAAGAAAGACTTTTGTTGGGAACGGCGTTTGAAGACCGACACAAAAGGTAGACAAGAATCAGAAACAAAGAGGGTTTTGTTTCGGTGTAACAGAATCAGAAACTAAGGAAATTTTGTTTCGGTGTGGTTACCAAGGCGTGGTACCAAGAGTTTGTGTGTAGGAAGGTTCTAAGAATTTCAAAGGAGACCGAGATCAAGAACAACACACAAGGAGAAAAGCAACGTATAGTGTGGTATAGCGAGAAAAGACTTCTGTGGGTTGTTACTTAGGCTAACACAAACGGATGAAGAAGCGGTCAAGGAAAGCGAAAAGGAGTACATAGGGATGGTGAAGATATTGCTAACGAGGGGAGCACAAAGATTGGAAGCAGGACAAGGCCAGGAGAATAGATTGTGGTCGGGAATTGCAGAGGGACTGTTGGATAAAGGAACAAGGCTTTTGCAAAAGTAAGTGTTGAAGTAGGGGATGCATAGATGTGTAACTCCAAGGAAGGAAAAAGCAGGACTGCAAGAGATTTTGGTGTTTAGTTTGGAGAGGCAAATGGAAGAGGACAACCTGAGAAGAACAAGAGGAGAACTCGAAGAAGAACAGAGACGTAAACAATTAGGGGAGGGGGAAATTGTTGGGATTAATTGCATAAGTCTTGTTGATGTTCTTTTTGTAATAACACAAGCCAAAGGGCTGTTGTGTTTAGTTTGTTTGTTAATAATCCTAATAGCTTTTAGTTAGTTATGGTTAGTTACCAGAAGTTAGTTAGTTATTTCGGTTGGGACAAAGATGGAAAGGACACTAATGGTTCTACATACCGGTTGGATCCTTAGAAAACTGGATTTGTCTTTTCTTGTTATAAAGTGTACTGGTAATCATTGTATACACTTATGTTGTTAGTTAATAATGAATCATATTCTTGTCATATCTTGTTAATATAGCGATCTGGAATTTTCAATTTGAAACCTCGTCTAAAACTAAACCGTTTTATACGAAGCTCGTATGGCCTCGACGCACAACCGCCTAAACTATTTGCAAAAACCTCAAGCATGATTTTGTTGGTTGCTTTCCTTTGTTGCGTACCGGTCTTGGTTTTTTTATTTGTTTTTTTGAGTAAGCAGCTGAATTACAACTTCTTAAAATCTTGCTCAAAAATTCAAACCATACATCCCGTGTCTAACGATTGCTTTTAGTTTTCACTCTTAGTAAATGGAAGGAATAACTAAATAAATAACAAATAAGATAATGACCATCTAGACCCGTTCACTTATTCAACTCTACATCATATGAAATCAACTCTATTATTATCTCGTCTGATTATGCATCTTAATTGTTCCATCTTACTATGTTAATTTATGTGTATGTGAACAGGTTAATAAATGGTCAAATTTATTGTGTAACAAGTTACGCTGACATGGTGAGGAGTTGACTGATGATCCACAAATGATTCATTTAAAACGAAACTTAAAGATATAAAAAGAATTTTGTTTTGTGCTAAACTAGTATGGATGAATGATTGTACATAAGCCATACAAATTTATAAAATAATAACCAAACACTCTGTATCTTTTACTATTCATTTTAGAAAAATTGGTACCACCCTAAAGCGTTCTATGCGACTAGCTAGCAATCTTGCACGCCGTTTCCATATTCATCTACCTCACCGCGTCCATGGAAAGCCTTAATCACAATTCACAAAGCATTTCTGTATTTCACGAACATGTATGTGTGTATTTGTAATATGTGTTTTTTGTTTAGTCTTGATTTTGGTTTCTGTTTCAAGTTTGAGGGTTTTCACCTATTATTCTGATTTTGTAACAAATTTAAGACACGAATGCTTCAATCAAAGATAATATACGTGTTGACTGTGTGTTGATCGATCATACAAGGGTTGTTCTTGTCGCCAGTAAAAGTGCTAAAGCTTATTGAAAAAATCTGTAAAATCTATTGTTAAATGTCCTCATGTAAGTATAAATATTATGATATCACACTTTCACATTTGATTTACACACTAAAAAGTTTGTCTCTAAGACATTTATATCCATACATTAATTTAGAGGAGTATTTAATCAAAACATAAATGCATAAAGTAATAAATGTCACGACACAATAATTTAGTATGTGCAAATCAAATTTTTAAGTGTGCAAAATTACACAATAATTTTACATAAAAGTTTATGTAGTAAAATTGTGTAGTGTAGAAACCAAAGACCGAATGCAAGTCTTATTGAATTGATAAAATAAACAAAGATGATACAAAATATTTATAGAATAAAACAAGTGAAACCCTAGAAGCTAAATGGGTCGCGGGCCTCTTGGGCTATATGCTAACATCTTCCCTCAAACTCACAATACTGCAGCGAGAAACATTGGGAGTTTGTCCGTCAGAAAACGAAACCGTGGTCCAGAGTGTGGCTTTGTAAATACATCTGCAATCTGTAAAGCAGACGAAACAAATGGTAAAGAGATAGAGCCCAGCTTGAAATATGACGAGTGAAATACAATCTTATCTCAATCAGCTTGGTGCGTTCATGAAACATCGAGTTGCGCGCAATCTGAATAGCACTATGATTATCATAATATAACGGAGTAGAATGACTTATACTGACACCCATCACCTAAAGCAGCAACCAAGAAACCTCAGCCAGCACCAACCAAGCCTAAGGAGAAGAAACGTAAGCAGGGTAAAGAAACCACTGAAGCAACACCGCCAGCCAAACGAACTAAAGCTGGGAAGGTGGCTGGTATGTGCTTAATTACACATACCATTTTCCATTAAAAATGGACTTAAATGACTAAAAACGTACCAAAATACATCGTATTTGTATGTTTTGCATTTGTATTGTGCAGGAAACGGATATTCAAGAACAGGACAAAAAGAAAGCCAAAAACAAACAAAGCCGAGCACGGAATGGAAAAGACAAAGTCAAACCGAAGCCAAAGTCAAAAGTCAACCAAATGAAGAAAATACAACTTGAGGGACTAAAACTGCCAAACCTCAAGTTGTATTACAAAAAGCCAAGGGCTGAAATCGAAATTTCCGGGTGAAGTACAACTTTAGGGGCCAGTTCTGCCAAACCCCTAAAGTTGTATAATAAAAGGGCAAAGTTTACAATAAAGTTATAAGAGAGGAGGGGCCAAAGCTGCCAACCTTCCCAAAACCCATTTTTCCCGCCCAACAAAACCCAGGTACAACTAGGGGATGTCGTCCCATACTTCTACCCTGCAAACCACTCAACACCCTAGATAAATCATTTCAACCACCCCACTATTCCCCCCCCCCCCCAGCTGTATAAGTGCCATGTTGGCAATCCCTCACCACTTTCCAAGCTTTTCGATGGCTGTGATTGACTCCAAAGAAGCACAAAAGAAATTGAAGGCTGGGATTTGTTTTAGAATCACCTCACACAACAAGCACACTTGGTTTTTGTCTCTACAAAGAAACACAGAAGAAAGAAGAGAAGGAAGACCAAGAAACCAAGACCTTAATTCGTTTTAGTATAAATAGGGCCATTGTAACCCTTGTTAGAAAAGAGAGTTTTTTTTGTTTAGTTTTTAATATCTTAGAATATCTTAACTTAATTTTAGTTTTCAAGTCATTTACAGCTTCTACTTTCAGCTTTGTAACACTTTCAAGTTTTAATGCAAATTTGAGGTTTTAAGTCAATTTACAATTCCAAGTGTTAAGTTTCTTAATTGTGTTGTTTTGTGTTCAAAAAGCTCTCAATACAGCTTGTTTATAAGCTGCTTTAATTAAGTAAATTTAAAAAGTTAAGTAGTTAAGAGAAAATCACAAAAATCACTCTCAAATACACCACAGCTTATTTTATGGATGATAAGCCAGTTCTGGATGGGCTTATGGACACTACTAGCTTGTTTTATACAAGCTAGAGCTTGTAGATTCTTGGTTTAGCCCTGTTTTGAGCAAGGGTGTTGTAAGTCTCTCTTTTTCTTACTTTTCTTATCTACTGCAGAACTGCTTATAGTACTTATTTGTTACCTATATTTGCTTATTTATGCTTTATTATGATGTTTAGTGCTTATCTTGCTTAGTTGTTAGTTTAAAAGTGATTTGTGCAAATCTCTTAGTTAGTACTGTTAGTTCATTTGTTAAAACTGTTAGACTAATTCAGCTTATTTAAGTGCTTATTCTTGATTATAAGTGTCTTATTTTGTTCTTTGATAATCTGTTTTTAACAACTTAGGACCAAATCAGCTTAAAATAAAAAGAAAAAATGATTTTTGAAAACTTTAAGGGCTGTTTGGGACCAGCAGTACTAACCCATAGTTAGTACTAACCCATAGTTAGTACTAACCCATAGTTAGTACTAACCCATAGTTAGTACTGCTAGTTCAATTTTTTTGATTTTAAAGCTAGCAGTACTAACTCAAAGCTAGCGGTACTAACTCCAAGTTAGTACTGGTAGTTAGTACTGTTAGTTCATTTCTGCTTATTAGCTTATTGTTTCTGCCTATTTAAGATTTTCTTAGCTTTTTATAGTAGATTAAGCCCATTTTCGTTTGCTGTCTTTAGTAGAGCTTACTTAAGTTTGTTCATCTTTTCATAGTGATTTTAAGAGTTTATCAGTTTGTAGCTTTTTAGCTTATTCTCCATTCTAATTTATTGTAGTTGCTTATTCTTATGCCTGAGTGCTTATAAGGGATAGTTAAACATCTGTTTTGGTTTATTTGCTTATTTAGAGATAGTCTAGCTTATTTTGTTTTGTCTTAAGTTTATTTGAGCTTATTTGTGTCTTAGTTTAAAAGTTTTAAGTGTTTGTACTATTTCTAGCTTTTATGCTTGTTCTAGCTTATTTTCCTTGCTTATTTTTGAGTGCATTTGCCTATTAGGTTTAGTGCCCAATCATATCCAAATCTTTGTCATTCAATCATCAATCATCAATCCGTAATTCGATTTTCCATTCAAGCCTCGTTGGGACATAACGACCCGGAGACACTCTATACTGCTTCCGGATTTATTGATCTCGCGGATTTTAACCCTTGTTGTATATTTATATATGTTTATATTTATTTATATATAAAAAGGGGTAAGTTTTGCGCGAGTCAAATTTTGGCGCCGTTGCCGGGGAGGCTGTGAAAAAGATTATCGTTACGTTTGACAATTTGTGTTTAAATCTGTGAATATTTTCTTTATAAAAACATAAAAAGTACAAAAATATTTTTCAGTTTCTTTTATTAGTATAATTATCATCTAAAAACAAAAGAAAAACCAAAAATATAAAAACATTGTCCATAAAAAAGAAATAAAATTCACAAATTGGTAAAAATACCAAAATATAATATTCTCAATTGAGGTATTATCATAATAACTTCCGGTGAACTTGTTGGTTCCCAACTCGAACAAAAGATTTAAAAACTTGCCATTTGTGTCTCTTACGACGTACGGATTAATATACGTGCTACTTTTGGAGATTAAACTTAAATCAATAATTTTTATGTAGTATATAGCAAAAACTTTAGCCTTAGTTCAAATTTATACTTAAATTTTTCAAAAAGAAGTCTTCTCTATATTATAAAAAAAAAATTGATGATGAAAAATGAAAAAAAAATATAATAAATATAAACTGTGGGCTGATAAAAGTTTGTTGTATCTTGCCGGCTCACAACCGATGTTACAGCCTTCTAAAGAAAGCCCATAGTAAGAATAAAAATCCGAGACTGATAAAAGTTTGTTGCATCTTGCCGGCTCACAACCAATGTTACAGCCTTCTAAAAGGTCGAGGGTTACAATTGTATCAATGTTATGTTCAATATTAAGTGTGAATTAATAAATAGATTTCTTTTTGTTAAATTCAAATATGCTTTTGAACTTTGGCTATTCTACTTTTATAAGCTATGTGTAAACAGGAAACCTCAGAGTTTTTTGCAAAACCTAAGGTCCGTGAGTCCCGATACTAGTCTCTGTGGGGTGTCAAAAGCCTGGTCACTTAACCGCAAGGTTGGGATGTGCCGAGACGAAAGTCGCTACATGGGATGACTGCGCCTTCTTACTCATTATTCTTCAGTAGAACGAGAAGCATAGAATTTGCAAAACATTGACCATGGTTGAAATTCAAAATATCACATACCCCTCCCAAACCTAATATATAAAAATTGGTCGGAGTGAAAAGTTCACAGTTGCAAAAAAGTGTATTGTTTATCATCTTAACCTCATAAATTAGCGGTGATTTCGTTTTAAGCTTGGTTTGGAATAAGTGAAAAGTCAGGGACGATGAATTTATCCTTTTTGGGGCATTCTCGGATCGAAATGCATCTTGTTCTATGATCCCTAAAAGTTATAAAATAACGAAAGTCAAATAAGTATTTAGTTGCTTAATATGAAAAGTACAAAAAAATGATAAAAATGAAAAATAAAAAAAAATATGTGTAGGAATAAGAGTATATATTTAAAAATGGTAAAGACGGGGCTTTTCAAAACTTATGAGTCTTTAAATTCCCTTCGACGAACACTTAGCTACTTTTCGAGGTTACTAGTCGAGGGAGATCGAGATTCTTAGTTTTCTAAGTGCTTACTTCTTAGCATTGCGTGAGGACACGACAATTAGCTTAGTAGAGGGTGGATTGTGTGTGTAGTCAATTTAATTACACATACTTTTCACCATTAAAATCGGACATAAATGACCCAAAACATACCAAATATACATTGTATTAGTATGTTTTCACTTATATTGTGCAGGAAACGGATATCAGATAAAAGGACGAAAAATCAAGCAAAAACAGACAAAACCGAGCACGGAATGGAAAAGCATGAAAAAGACAAAGTCAAATCAAAGCCAAAGTCAACCCCGACAAAGTCAAAGCCAAGAAGTCATCAAGTCAAAGAAAATACAACTTTAGGGACCAAATTTGCCAAATCCTAAAGTTGTATAACAAGGATAAATACTACAAGGACTGAAGTTGTAATCATGCCATATATAACTTTAGGGGGCCATTTCTGCCAAATCCCTAAAGTTATATAACAAAAGGACCATGCATGTAATGGCTCTTATAACATTTGGGGACCAAACCTGCCAAGACTGAAAACCTTTCACCACCACAAGGACTGGATTTGCAATAGCATGTATAACTCTCAAGGACCTAACATGTTCATCCCACAAACTATACACCACATAAGGACTTTACATGTAATTAACTCTTAAGAGTTGAGGGACCATTTATGCCAAATAACCAAACTCATACCCTGTCACTTTTAAAAACAGATAAACACCGTTTATATTCTAAATCCTTTCCCGCCCAAAACCACCCATCACCATCTCCACCTCTGCAAACCTCGAACACTGTTCATACCAAACAAAAACCTTCCCTTCACATATCATAAGGTCACTTTCCATCTTACCCCACACCCACATGGCTCAAGTCCACCTTGGAAAATCCCTAAACTCTCATTGGCTACAAACTACTATACTCGGATCAAGATCAAATGAAGGGCTATGATGAAAAGACTTGGAAGACACATATTTTGGAAGGCTGAGATTACTTTGTAAACCCTCTCACACAAGAAAACAAAGTGCAATCCCCTCACACAGGAAACACACCTCAAAGGACTCCAAGACCTAATATTTCCCTATAAATAGTTAGCCATTTGTAAGCCTCCAGGGCATCTAGTTTTTTGAGCTTATGTTTTTATGTATTTGCAAATTTAATGTACTCTCTTTTAAATTAATGAAAAAGTTTCAAGGTTTTATGTTTTAAATTTACTTGTTCTTAAGTCCTACATTGTTGTAACCACTTTGAAAAAGATATTCTTAAGTTTAATACACATAATCTAAGCTGTAAAAACTTATATGGCTTAAGCTTAATCATAGCTTGTAGTCATTTAAGCAACTAGTTCTCAAAATTTACCAAAAATTCAAGAAAGCAAATGGAGCACAGTGTATTTAGGAAGGCCTATGGTTAGAGTTTCGTGTGTAGACACATAGTTGTTTAAGGATTAATAAGAGTCCTTAAATTCATTCTCATAAGCTTTGGACCACTTGTAAGTGATCTTGTTAAAATTTCAAGTCAAAACTCAATATTGTCTAAGTATGTTGCATAATTGTGTTCTTGCTTGAATCTTGCTTGTTTATTGTTTTAAAACACACACACAACATTGTGCTTGTTATATGCTTAGTATAATCTGGTATTTAAGTTTGTTTAATTAAAATTCGAATTTGTAGCTTAAAAATGGAAAAATCAAGTTTTAAGGGGTGTTTGGGATAAGTGGTTAAAACGGGTCATTTTGGGTTTAAAACCATTTTTGGTCTTTGGGTCACTTTTGACAAGACATTTCTAAGCAAAATTAATCTGTTTTTCAAAGTTTTTGGTTCTAAAAAGTTGATTTTCAGTTTTTTAAAATTGTCTTATAAACTGTTTTGATAAAACAGTTAGATAAGTTATAGTTTCATTTGATTTTCAAAACTAGCTTTTAGTGTAAGTTTAATGTCATTTTTCAAGTGTCAAAAGAGTGTTTAGAATCCCTTTAGGTTTACTTTTTCTATTCTTAAAATCTGTCAAACTTTTTAAGTTAAATTTTCAGTTTCAAATAGCCTTTTTCATCTCTAATTTTCAATCATTAAAATTTGTTTTTAGCTTTCAAAATTTTGTTTACAAGCTCACTAGGAGCTAGATTCCATCTGTTTTAGCTAGGTTTTAAGAATAGAGCTTATTAGCCAACTTATTTATAAGCTGGCTTTTAGCCCCATTTTCCTTGTCAAGCTTGCCCTGGTTCAAACAGACTAGTTGACACCCCTTTTTCTTGCTTATTTGTAGTAAAATGTTAGTTTTTTTTGCTTTTTTAGAAAGCCTATAAGCTACTCTTTAAGCTCCTATAAGCCAGAAAGCCAAAAACCCCTCTAGGTGGCTTATTTTTAAGCTCAAAGTGTGCATTTTGACTGTTTGCCTGCAGTTTTGACCCTTAGCTTATTTGAGCTTATCTTGCTTATTTATCTGAGCTCTTGTGCTTATAATTGTTCATGGTAGCTTATTAGGTCTAGTATTACATTTTCCTTAGCTTAGTTATCATTTCCATAGCTTATTTTGTCCCTTAAGCACCCACAGTTTAGCATTAGCTTAGGCTTAGTTGAAAATTAAGTCTCCCTTTGTAGTTGCTTATTTGTGGCTTTTCTGTCTATTCTTTTGAGCTTATTTATTGTTAGTATTGCTTATTAGGTTTAGGGTCCCTTATGTTTTAGCTTATCTTTTATTTTGGTTAGCTTAATTTGCCTTTTAAGCTAACAGTTTAGCTTAGTTTAGTCATTTGTTTAAAAATATAGAGTAGCTCTTAGTTGTTTTGCTTAAGCTTAATTTTAAGTTCTTTTTAGCTTAGTTTTGTTATCATTAGCTTATTAGGATTTAGGGTCTTTTTGCCTTAGCCTAGTTTCTTTTGCCATAGCTTAAAAACTGCCTAACAGTTAAGCCTTTCTTAGTCTTAGTGTAAATTAGCAAACTGCCATCTTATTTTGCTTATAACGTGCTTATTTGTTTAGTTACAAATTTTTTTGTCTTTTTTAAAGTTCCTTATTTTCATCTTGTTTAAAAAGTTGTAAAAAAAATAAAAATAAAAAATGTTGGGATTAGGGGAGGCCCCAAGTGAGCAATACTCGAACTTGGGACCTCAACCCCATCAACCAACATTTTATAACACCCTCACTACCGCTGTGCTACAATAGCTCATCCGGTAGTGAGTTACAAGATTTATTATATATAGGCATTTTAGCCCATTAACCAAAAAAATTTGGGAAGGGGTCCCATAAGTTGTTTTCAGCTTATTACGGCTTATTTATAAGTCCAATTTTCTAGCTCTTATTTTTCATAGAACCAACTTACCTTAATCCACTTTTCTGTATTTTTTCACATTTTTCCAATATTGTTTGCTATTTTTTATCATTTATTTTCTTTAAATCTGTTTTTTTTAATTTTAAAAATTAAATATAAATAAAAAAAATATTTTTCTTTTTTAGAAAATTTTCTTTTGTCATATTACACTTAGGAAAAATAGAAAAACTTTCGTAAGGTCATTTTTGCAAAATTTTGTTTTTTAAAGAGCGGGATTCATTCCCGTGCTCGTTTTTAGTATTTTCTAACTCAATTTGGCTCCGTTTTCGTTCTAGTTTTCTTTAAACTTCCTTTTTAGTCAATTTAAGTCATTAAAAGGGATAAATCAATTAAGCTGTAAATTTTGAAAAATTAGGGTTTTTAGTGTGTCGTTTTAGCTTCCCGTTTTCATTTTTAGTATAATTTGTGTAATTTTCTCGTTTTAGTGTAAATTGCTTTATTTTTCTTGTAGTTTTAGAAAATCAAACCCAAATCTTTTCCATTCAAGCATTGTTATTCAATCCAACTCTCGACTTTTCATTTCACTCCTCGTTGGGGATAAACGACCCGGGAATATTCTATACTACTTCCGGTTTTATTGATTTTCTTGATAATTATCCTTGTTATATATTTATAAGTATTATATATTTATTTATATAAAAAGGGTTAATAAAAAAGAGTCAATCAATTTACATCTTTATAGATCTATGATTGGTTCTTTAATATACTGGACTGCTTCTAGGCATGATATTATGTTTGTAGTCTGTGCTTGTTCTAGGTTTCAGTAACCCCAGATACCTCCACCATCTTAATGCTATGACAAGAATCTTTAGGTACCTCAAGGGCATACCCAAACTGGGCCTTTGGTATCCTAGAGTGTCATCATTTGACCTAGAAGCCTACTGAGATAGTGACTATTCTAGAGCAAATCATGATAGGAAATCCACAATAGGAGGTTGTCAATTTCTTGGCAGGAGACTTATTTCATGGCAGTGCAAGAAGCAAACCATTGTGGCTACTTCTACTACAGAGGCAGAGTATGTTGCTGCTGCCAACTGCTGTGGGCAAGTATTGTGGATTCAAAATCAAATGTTAGACTATGTGTTTAATTTTATGAACATAAAGTTCTACATTGATAATGAGAGTACTATATACATTGTAAAGAACCCAGTGTTTCACTCCAAAACAAAGCATATTGAGATTAGGCAGCACTTCATTAGGGATGCTTATGAGAAGAAGCTTATCCAGGTGCTAAAGATTCATACTAATGACAATATAGCTGATCTTTTAACCAAAGCTTTTAATGTTAGCAGGTTTAATTTCTTAACTGTTAATATTGGAATAATGAATTTATAGCTACATTGGTTCAGGGGAGGCAAGATGGTATAGTTTAAAGTTGTACAGTTTGTAGATGAACTTTTAGTTAGAAGATGGGTTGTGGATGACATGATGAATTTTGAGGTTCATATGTTGCATGAAGACAGAGTTAATATTGTTGGTATAACATGTTTGTACTGCCATGCTTAGTTACTATTACTGGAGGTAGTTGGTACTGCTGATACAAAAGTTTATACTGCTAGGTTCAGTTAATACTGTTTTGTACATGTGGATTGAAATTTTTCCTAGATGCTTAATTTAAGAAGAGGAAACTGCTGAAAGCATGGATGTTCTTTAAGTGTTGCTTATTATCACCACACAACAAATGGTCATCAGTTTACCATGTCTAATAGACATCAAGAACTGGCTAGTTCAGAGCAAACGACTTCTAGTAAAGACTTCTCAAATCTGTTGATAGTTGATAGTTTACTCAAAACTATATGGTTTATCAATGCCTCATGTTTTTGCAATGAATCATTGGCTATTCCAGGGCAAACAGCAACTGGTAAAGAATTATCAAATCCGTTGATGGCTGGTAGTTTGCCAAAAACTACTCTTCCACCTAAGCTATTGGAATGACTTAAGGTTAAATTTGGGAAGAAATGGGTCAAAAGTAGTATTTTAGTTTGATTAACAGTTTTTGACTTCTATTCATGGGTTATGTATAAATATGGATCCTCATGAATTCTCACATGTCTATCTAGTTATTTCTAGTGTGCTTGTGATGAATAGAGGCATGTTGTTGCATGATTATTGGAGAAAAAGTTAATACTGCTAGGCAAATTCTTAATACTGTTGGGTAAAACTTTGTACTACTAGTACTAAAGTTAGTACTACTAGAGTACTATTTGTACTGCTGAGTTACCGTTTACACTGTTTGGTCAATAACAAATTTTCAACTCTTTGAATATTACCGTTGAGATTTTTACGCAACTGTCTGCGTATATAAGGTTATTAATTTGGAAATTGTTATCTTTACCTTTTTTACACACTTGCTTTTAAGATAAAGATACAATTTACTCGACTATCTGCTTTCAAAAAACATTATACACTATCTCAATTGCTTTTACCAAACTCTAATTACTACTAAATCGATCTTATCCCAGCACTCACATCAATCTTTTGCTCATAACTTCAATTCATATGGCTCATATGGGATTCTGCGACAAACATAACATGGTGGCTTTTCTTCAAAAGCCATCTGGGAGTGAAGAATTTCCATCAAGATAGTAGACGTTTCCTTGTCTGGTAGCCATATCAGGTATGCTTTAATTGCAAACCCTAACTAAATCTATGTTTATCTATTGAAAACCAGTTATGGCGAGACTGCACTATCGAGACCTTAATGATGAGAACAATAAACAAATAACTGTTACAGTTGATGGGCATAAATTTGCTATTACTGAAGCATCTGTTAACGAGACATCTCAAATAGCAATGTAGATGGAATTAGGGTTCTTAGCCCAACACAGAAATCATTGAAACAACCTGACTCGAATGGGGTATCCTTCTGATAATGAAAACATTACTTTCAAAAAGCTCATTTTTAACCCCAATTGAAGATTTTTGGTCCATTACCATCTTACAAATGTTTAATTCCCTTAATAAAACTGCATAGGGAATAATTTTCAAGTAATATTGCAACTGTAATTATTTATTTGGCAACAAACAGGATTTTTAAGTTTTCACAACTAATTTTTGATGGTATGGTAAAAAATGTGGATAGTAAAACCAAAATTTTGATGTATCCGCGTTTTATACAAATCTTTTTGAATAAACAGAAAAGGTTTCTTAATGAACATAATGCAGTATATGTTGCTCCTTCTTTAAAAAACTATAAAATTTTAGCAACATGAAAATTGGATTTTCAGGGGTACATGTACCTCTATTTGATACTATGCTACTTCATGACCAACCTGGTCAGGGTGAAGGACCAACACTATCTGTTGAGTCCCAACACAACTCTACAGCTTCTTCACCATCTACCTCATAACCCACTACATCTCAGCCAACATCCTCACAAGCACAATCTTCTCATGAACCTATCATTACCACTTCATCTCCACATCCACAAGAAACATAAATTCCACAAACAATATCTTCAAAAATGCCCCCAGATTCACCCTCCTCTCAGGAGTTTTACACACCTGAAGTGTTGAGGGGCAGATGAAACGTCAAAGAATTGACGATTTATGACCAAATTAGTTACTTATATTCACCAGCTTGGGGGATAAGACTCAAAAAGACTAAGGAGGTTCATATGGTAAGGCCCTAACCAAAGTTGGTGAAAAAAGGTCAAAATATGGAAGATGAGCTCAAGTCTACCAACAAAAGGAAAAAGGCAAAGATGGTCATCCCATATGAAGAAGAATTGGTTTCAGATGATCATTCCAAACAGGGGAGGATGGAGGAGACAGAATATGCAGATGTAGAGGAAGAGAATACAGGAGTGGAATATGATTTTGATTTGACTGAACAGCAAGTTACTCCTTTAAAACTCCACAAGTTTGAAAGTAACAAAAGACAAGAAACTTTCGAAGACTGAATTAAAGTTCTCAGTGCAGCAAAAATCCTTGCAGAAGCATCCAAAGAAAGGGTAAAGACCTACAATATCACGACTTCTTCACAACTTCACAACTTCACAACTTCAAGACTTCTTCACAACTTCACTTCACCACACTACTTATATGACTACTATCTAACACTACTTGGTAAGATCACCATGATCTAATTATACTTACAAAGATCGCTAAGATCAAGCTACTATACACAAATACAAAATATACAATTGATTTACAAATATGTGATATGGATGCAACAAGATTGCAATATACACTTGAGGTGTAATACTTCTTCACTTGATGATGAAAGTATTCTTCTCTTGCACTTGAGGAATTGAGCTTGGATCACTTGGAAACAAAGCTTTGTGATTAAATGATCAAAGGATTTTAGAGAGGATACGTGGGCTGTTTTGAGCAGAAAGAATGAGTGCAAAAGGTGAGAAAATAGTGGGGAAAAGTCCAGTATTTATAGGACAAACTGGGGGAGCGTCTACCTAGGGGTGGTCCCCTTAAATAGGTGGGCGGTCCCCTTAAAATTAAGGGGGCCGCCCATGTATTTAAGGGGGCCGCCCTAGGCTAGGGCCTACCCAGTTTGTCTTTTGTGTAGGGGGAATTTTTTGGAACTTTTCTAGCCGTTTTAGGTCCGAAAATTTAAATTTCAAAATGTTTATTTTGAGTAAAACATTTCTTTTAATTGTAGAAAATGTTTTGTAAGTTTATAAAAATATTTACAACATTTTATAGAAGTGTGAGGTTGAATAAATTTTTTTCTTTGATCATAAAATGCATTAAGCATTTATTTATTCATACCTTGAAGTGATATAATTTTCTAAATGAGAATTTACTACTAATTACTTGTTTACGTTTAATTTTACATTGAACGTTTTTATATTTTGTGATTATCAAAACGTAAAGATGTGAAAAATATTAGTAATGTTTTTAGGCATTATATTTTATCAACACTCTATAACCTTGGCTCTAGATACCAATCTGTCACACCCCCAAACGGGGCCTGGTCGGAAACACGTGTCCGGGGGCGTGACGTCATAATATACATCTCACAAGATACAAAGGACGACCTCTAAGGGTATGTTTAAAAATCCAACATCGTTGCATTAATTTAAAATAGTTAAGGTTTTACATAAGTTCAAAGATAATATACGGAAGCGAATAAAAGGTGTTAAAGTTTGATAACGATGTTAACATAGATATTAATAAGTCTTGAAAATCGGCCCAATGCATGGCAACACCATAAAGCAAGCAAAGACATCCATAACTAAGTGTTGGGAATTAAAAGCTTCTACAAGTTCATACTACTCTAAGGACTTAGTACTGCTACTTGAAGATTATACTGCTAGTGAAGATTGAAGAATATAAACTAAGTCATTAGTACTGCTAGTTGTAATATTAGTACTGCTAGTTATAGTTAGTACTGTTAGTACAATGTTAGTACTGTCAGTGTAAATTAGTACTGTTAGTTACTTTATTAGTACTGCTTATGTGATATGCATGAGTTAAATTAGGAATAGATATGCATGATCACTTAATGCGTTTTGTAAGCCTATTAGGGTTTTTCCTTCGTGTATAAGAGGAACCCTTACGGCATAGTTAGAGATGAATTGTTAGTTATACACAAATAGAAAAGCACAATAGTTGTTAGGCAAAACATATAGTTGTTTTGTGATTTGTTTAATATAGTGAAAGTTCCTTTGTTTTGATATTGTTCTTATTCTTCTTCTATGTATATATAGATTAATTACGCATAATCTTTATATATATACCACAAGGTTTCTATCATAGTTGTTTTAAATTTATCTAAGGTAACTAAAGCTTTAACAAGCTAATCTAAGATCTATAAGGGATCAACAATGTGATATATGTTATTTTGCCATAAACTAAGTGAGTTAGATTGCTAAGAATGTAAAACACTTATTGGAGAAGTGTTAAGTGCGGATATATATATGTTTATGTGATGTAAGGTATATGGTAGGTTATTTATATGTCTAAGTGATGCATGATGTATATGATGGTAT
>BQNB010038754.1:0-48536 GCA_026074375.1 Tanacetum coccineum | reverse complement strand
CGACAACCAAACAAACCAAACATGCCCCGGCTGTTTTGACAGCCCAAACCTGAACGCACACTCCCCCTCGCGGCTGTAACCCAACAAATTCCCCCTAGCTGCTAAACCCAACCCGACAGCCCAACCCCGTGCGGCTGTGAAACTCGCAAACCAACACACCCTTCGGGGCTTACCACCACCCCGAGACCCCAACCCTCCCGGCTGTCTTGCTCCGAACAACCAAACAACAAACAAACACCCCCTCCCCACAGCTGTTTATAACAGCCAAACAAACACCCTCCCTACGGCTGTTTAACCCAAACCAACGCACCCTTCGTGGTGCTTATTTCAAACCCGCACGCAAACCAAACCCATGACCGACCCGGTTATACCCGGCTGTCCCGCAAGCCAACGCACCCTCGTCGGGTGTTATAAACCCACAACCAACGCACCCTCTTCGTGTTAATGACCAAACCCGACATCCCTTCTTCCCTCGCGGCTGTTTCGACAGCCAACCCAACACATTTCCCCCGGCTGTCCCGACCCCACGAACCACAACAAACACCTTCGTTGGTTGTAAACAATAACCAAGTGCACCCATTTCTTGGTTGACTCGAAACCAAATGCACCTGTGGTGCGTGTACACAAACCAACCAAACGCACCCACTGTTGCGTTTTAACGAGACCAAACCGCACCCTCGGCAGTTTCTCAGCTGGCCCAAACACCCTTGGGTGTTATAACAAATAAAAAAAATGAAATCAAACGCACCCACTGTGCGAATATTAAAACAAAACGCACCCTTTGGGTGCTTATATGATGATGATGAAGGTGGGGTGAATGAGATGGTGGAGGTGGTGTTATGGTGGCGGGAATAGGGAGGCAGCGGCGGTGGGGGCCGGTGGCGTAGAGGCGCGTGAAGGAGAGTGAGGGTGGAGATCGGATAGATCCGGTCAAGGGGACCATTTTAGAGTTCGCCGGAAAAATCCCGCCGGAAAAGTTTTCCGGCGGCGGCGTGGTGGCGGTGGCCGGATTCCGGCGGCGGTGCCGGTGGCCGGAAATAATGGAGGGGGAGAGAGATATATATAAAGTGTGTGTATATTTTTTTTGTATATAAATGAAAATGAAATGGGTTAAACATATATATATGAAAAGTATTAAAAATTTCAGCAAGTGTTTAATAGTCCGGGGTAACTTTTGTAACTTTTTCATATACTTTTTGATAAAAGTGGTTCGGGACTCATTTGAGCGACTTAACGGATGATTCAACTCTTGAAACTTGCGCCATTGTTTTCCGAATCATTTTTCTGATAAAAATGAGTATTTACTTGATAATGTTTCATAAATATTTTATAATATTTAATAAAATATCTGTTATTCCTTTTGTGAACCGGTCTCGTCTTGTTCGAAATAAAATTAGATTTCAACTCGAGTATTCGCGTTATCCACAACGCTTTTAATTAAAAATGATGACTAATTTATTTAATATTTTTATTAAATAAATACTGATAATTAAAAACAAATTTAATTGTTTTTGTGTGTCCGCGTTGTATATTGTTCGAAAAATGTTTGCGGTGCTGTTTTAGCCCTTTTCGGCTCGTTTCCAGGTCTCGGGCAAAACTGAAAAGTTGTCAGGAATGTCGTTTCACATCGAATTGCTTTAGGGTCCGAGACGTGAAAACGTGATTTAGATGGTTGTTCTTGTAAGTCAAGCCAGACCTAAAAGTCAAAGGGTATAATAATTATCTAAAAATCTGAAAATTCTCAGATGTTACATCCATCGCGTTGCACCAAGCTGTACACAACGTTATTTCTTCCGCTGTTGTCCATGATAGTGTCGTCTTGGCAGCTCCACGACTGTTTGAAAAGGAAGCCAGTGTGTGTTTTATAAATGAGAAGTATAAGAGTAAATAGGTTGAAAGTGTGTATAAAATGGTGTAATAAATTGGATATTTATAAGGTTAAATTATTTAAATTATAAAAAATAAAAAGTTTTTTTTAATATAAAAATAGACGTTGAGATTTTTTTTGTTTGCACTCTTGTTACAAGACCGAGGTCGTGCCTTCGACTATCAAACCCATTCGGTCTCTGGCGTTTCGGTCGCGACCGACACCTCACTATGAGGGTGACCGACTTCGATCGACGGCGACCGAGTTGGTAGTCCGGCCCAGGCAGCCTAAGGTATAAACAAGCAAAAGGGTATTTAAAAAAAAAAAAGAGGGCCCACACCACAAAATTTGAAAAATATACTGTAGTTGTTATAAAATAAGTACTGTATAGAGATTCTAGGCGCTACATTACATGAACACATTTTAACCTTAAATCCGAACATTTCGCCTATGATTTCAACCATTAATTAAATCATATATCCCAGAATCTTTGTACCTCAACAGATTAAGGTTCCCTCGCTACCTTCTTCTTCTTCTGTAAATGGTTTAAATCTGCAATCTTCCTCCAACCGTCTCGCCCATTGATTGATCATTATATATACAAATGAATAATAAGAAATCATCAATGGATCATATAATGGAGGATGTTGTTGTTGTTGATAATGTGGACAATGATGATGATCATCAAATTGATTTCGAATATGAATTTGATGCTTGTCACTTTTATGATTTTAATAGAGATGAGACATTGTCTGAATCTCGTGAGGCTGAGGATTGGTTCGGCTCTGCTACCGAGTATCCGCCTTCTCGTAAGCGTTATCTTCTCTCTTTGATTCCGTTTATGATATAAGCCGAAAAGTTTCAAAATAAGCCACAAAAACATAAGCCCAAAATCAAATAAGCCATAAGTTTGTTTAAGCTTATTTTTTGGCTTATGTGCTTATATTATTTCGGCTTATATTTTATAAATCTCTTTTTTTGGCTTATTTTGAAACTTATCGGCTTACCTAAGTTTGCTATATCATTATAAGTTTATATAAAGCCCATAAGTGACCAAAAAAGCCTGAAAAATGAGGCTTATAATATATAACCCGAATTGGGATAAGCTATATAAGCTTATTATGATATAATAATAAGCGTATCTAAGCTCAAAAGTCACAAAATCAGCCATAAAAATTAAGGCTTATGGTATATAAGCCGAAACTAAATAAGTTCATAAGCCCACGTATAAGCTTAAACAAACACCCACGAGCTGAAAGATATAAATTTCTTGTTTGTAATTATATGAGCTCCTGTATTCTTCTTAGGACATTCGGTGTATTATTCATTCATTGTTTCGATTTTTACCTATCAAGTCGTATTAAGTGCGCAAACTTTGTAGATATCTCACATCGCTTAAATGATCTTGAACTTTTTAAGTAGACGGATCTGAAGCTTAAAACTGTAAACTAACATAAAAGGACAAAAAAAATAAAATAATTCACAATATAAAAGTATAAACCCTCAAGGGTATTGATGTAGTTAACATTTTGAAAAGATTATTCGCCTAAGAGATTGAGCTTATAGATAAGCTCTCATAAACAAAGCGTATAGTTGGTAGGAGCTCTTATCATAAGCTCGTCATACATATCCATTTTGAAAAGATTATTCGTCTAAGAGCTTGAGCTTATAGATAAGCTTTTATCATAGGAGCCTATATAGGTGGTCGTCTAGTGGTCAAATGTCCTAATGTCCTCACAAGAAGTCTCAAGTTCAAACCTGACTAGGTAATATCTTGGGTGGCCACGAAAAGGGTTGGAAACGTTCACACGAATACCGCGATTAGATCATGTACATCTGAGTCAAATACTTGCCCACCTGGTGGGGAAACCTCATCCATTTTATGGATGAAATGAAAGACAAAGCTTTTTATTATTTTCAAACTTTTTCTTGTGGAGGTCCAAGCAAAGGAACATTTATATTTTAATATATTCCAAATACATATGAAAATCCGTTTTTTACATTTCATATGTGGTTTATTAAGAATTTTTTATCCTTATTCGTATAAGAGTGCTCGGTAACCATCACCAATTGGCCTCGTGGTAAGGTCCTTGGCTTTCAAACAAGAGGTCAAGGGTTCAATCCTCGCTAGGTGTGTACATTTGGGGGTGGTCAGGGAAGGGTCGGAAACTGTCCCGGGATTAATCCGGTGAGGCCGCGTACATTTGAGGCAAAAGGCTCACCTCCTGGGTAACCCGAACAGAGAAAACCACATCCGTTTTTTTTCTTCTTTTGTATAAGAGTGCTCGGTACGGTGGGCTGGATGCATCGGCTGGTCCACCACACACCATGGCGCCAAGAACCACACCGCTGGTGGCGTTTTCGGTACCAGCCCATGCGGGTCGGGGGGGGGGGGGGTTCAATTTTTTTGTTTTTTGTGTTTTAGTGGGGTATGTGTGGACCAATAAAACCACTTTTACTCATGACACCACTTTTATATGAGGGTGGGTGTTTTTGGTGTTGTGAGTGATTCTGGTGTTATAGGAAAAGGTGATGAGGTGGCATCACTTTTGCCCATGGCACCACCCCACGACACCAACTGTACCCAACACTCTAACAATATTTAATTTATTCTTGGTCGCGGTTAGCTCCTTTGAGCAAATGTTGCAGTCGAAAACTAGTCCTTTTGACATATTCACAACTAGAAGCCATTTTGTTTTAAACGCAGGGGTATTTTCAGTTATCTAATTTCAGATTTTTTCTCATAACTATAGATTCAATATATAGTTGATCTGCCGTCAAAATTTTCAGTGGTGTTAATATAGTTATAACTGCTGTCAAAAGATTCTATGATTTACATTGAACTGCCGGTCATATGTTGATCTGCTCTATGTTAATACAATTTTATCCAAATGTTTTAGCCTTTATCGTGAAGTTAAAAATGATGAAGGCTGCCAAAGCCAACAAGAAAGCTCACAAGAAAACTGAAGCGGATAAAAAATCTAGTTCATCCAGTGTTTCAGATGGCGACACTGACCATAAAACTTCCTCAAGAGAAATGAAAATCAAAGGTATCTATCACTTAATGCTGCAGGAAGATTCTAACTCTGCATGTTCTTAGGCAAAACTTAGGAGTCTTATTTACTAAATTTACATCATGTATGAACAACCTATCCCACATTACACCATAAAATGATTCTGCGACTTTAGTAGAAAGTCGATATTAATAAACTACATGGTCAATTGGTCATATCGTTGAGCATATATCATTGTAGTTCCTAAATTGGCTAAATGTACATATAGGATTCATAACTATATATCTAAAGTTAAAAAAAGGTTTATCCGGGACAGAGGCAATGGCAGTCATCCATGGATTTACTAGTTTGTGGTCTTGTGGATATTATTTCGTCTCAGTAGGCATGTAGTTTGAACATTCATTTGCATAGTCAAGTTCAATCATGCTTCTAGGTGCATTGTAACTTTCAAGCTTTAGTTATCTCATTTCAGTTGCCTTAGTTCACGGGATTCATGGAGTCAAGTTTGATCGTATTTGTTTAGGGTTTTGACTATAGTCTTGTTCAACTGATTCAGGTGTCAAGCATCAAAATCGTATTTCTCAAGATAATGTGAAACCTAAGTTAAAGTCCACAGTCAACTTATCTAAACCAAGTGGTTCATTCATGAAACCTACTGCTAGTCATTTGGCCAAGCAAAATAAAGAGTGTGATATGCATTCTGGCGGTTGTGGAAGGTGTTAGTAATTTCCTTAAGTTTTCATGTGCCTTCGCTCCTATCCTGTGTTCCTGTTATTATGCTTTATTTCTTCCACTTTTCTTTATCCTGACTATTTGTCAACTTGTAGATTGCAGAAGCCATTAGTTGGTATAGATGATAAGTTAAGATCTCCTATAAGATGTCAAAGCCAAGCCACCAAAAGACAGAAGCTAGACATTGGTTATTTGCGTAAGGTGCACATAATTCAAGTTTCGCATCTCTTTAAAATTTTAGCAGTTCTAATCTGCAAATATTGAATAGTTCCAGGATCCTAATTTTCTTGATCATGTAATCAGGTTGCACAATTGAAGCATCGGTCTTCATATTTGCACAAGGTTACCAAAAAGGTAAATTACTTCACTGCAGAAGAATAACATCAACCTCCATGTTGTCAAACAAAAATCAAGCATGTTTATAAGCAGGCTAACTGTTTGTTTTCACAGGCTGCACATTTGGAAGGCGTCTTAAACTCTAAAGTTAAAACTACCATTCCCCGAAAACCTGCATTGGTAACAGAAGAGAGAGCTCAAAGGCTTAGGTAACTATTTTTCAGCATTTATGCTACTTGAATTGTATTCTATTCTGTAAAATAGCGGGGTTTTTTTTACATACATCCTTCTCTTGATATGTAGGTCCCAGAATAAATCCGAATCCGTTCAACAACCAAAAGCAAATACTAACCCTTTTGGAGCACAGCCATTGAACAAAAAAGTCGGTACTTACTTTTAACTATGTAATTCTCAAATCATAATTTCACCTGTATTTTGGATTACCATGTTTTTGTTTTTATACACTAGCAAACACATTTTTGATTCTAGGTACTTCATAAACAGAACTCTGCTCCTCTAATGAGTCAAGATATTCGCAAGAGGTTTGAACCCTTATATATTGGACATTTTATTATGGGTGCATTTGTTTTGCATCACATTGCATGCAACATGTTAATGTTGCCAGCTGTTGACTCCAACCGAGTTTCAAATTTTCAGTCAGTTAGGCTATAACTGATTTCTTACTTTGAGTCAATTATGCATTGCAGCCAAAACTCTCGGAATGCTGGAAAGAAAGATATATGCAGATCACCAGATCATTTATATTCTTGCTCTACAGATAAGGTGGAGACAACTTCATACATTTATTTTTTCGAAGTTACTGTATATAATGGTCTTCTAAGCCATTCAGATCATGGTGCAGGTACACCCAATGAACGACAACGGATATGTTTTAAATGCAAAGAGCAGCTCTTATCTACCACCAATAGAGTTATTTAAGAAGGTGAAGGCTAATACTTTGAACATTACAAATATTAGAATGTCAATTGCCTTTATGGAGTAGTGTAACTCTATATTATGTGTCCAGCTCTCTTTGAAATCTGAATCCGAGACAAAAGATATATCATCATTAAGACAGCCCCGTCTAACTAAGGTTAGTATCATATAACCTCTTTCTAATATACATAAGTAGTTAATAAGATATTTTACATTTCACGTAATTAGATATATTGTTGATGCTCTTTTTTGTGTTTAGGGGCTGAAGGAGAATGTGCCTCGATCTTTCCAGCAGGATTTTAAGGTATAGTTTCTAAGAATATTTGTTTCACGCTTCCATAGGTTCGACCCTAACTAGAGGTGGCAATTTCAAACCCATTTTACCTATAAATGGGGCGATCCTGGTTGTCTCTAGTCTCCACCGGGTCACACAGGCCAACAATTAGCTATTTTAAAATCATGAAATCCGCCAGTTACTTAAAAATATGACTTTTGTAACTGTATTTTACACACTATTTCTTTTATAAAAAATAATACTGAAAGTTCGGACAAAAAGTGCTGTGGGTCAACCTCGGGTTGCCCTGAATTGTTTCTACCTTTACCACAAGTTACCTTTTGGGTGGAGCCTGATTTGACCCATAACACAATCTGCCCATTCTGTCACCTCTATTCCCAACTTCTAAGAAAGAGACACTCCTTATGCAGTTGATCCTTGTGTACAGAGATGTGCCGTGAAGCCAAATCATTGTGGAACCGACTGGAGGTTCGCTGAACTTAAAATCTAACTCAACATCAGGTACCCATAGTTAATATCTAGAATGCCATGGGAAATCATTATATGTAGTGTGCAAGTTTGAAGTTTTTCATACATGGAACATGTCACGACATTTATAGTAATGGATTATAGAGTTGGGAAAATTTTGAGCAACTTGCTTTTGTAGTCTATTGGGACTATGATTCATCCAGACACTAGCATTGAAAACTTTTTTTTCTTTTCGATCCACTTATTCCACAGGCCAAATTCAATGAATTCACCTTTTATGGGATCATTCTTATGTTAATAATCCCGTCGCCTGTGATCACTTCAAGCCATTGATTATGGTACTATAGGTGTCAGAAGGGACGGGTTCAATAACATGTCAAAACGAATAAATTGTTGAATAAGTTCAAAATGAATAAGGTCAACCCTTTTTAGTCAAATATTTTAACCGTCTTACACAAAAGTATCGCGTCAAATATGATCACAAGATAATATTAAAAAACAGTCTGCCAAATGATTTTTTTAAATATGATTATTTTTATCTAGTTTATACTATCTAAAGTCTAAACAACATTCTGATAATAAAAAAGTTCAGCAACTTTTGACCCATTTGACCCGCTGTCGAAATTGCCACCTCAATGTGTTACCATGGAAAGATATATTTGCTATTTTATTTCAAAATGAATGGCCAATGAATTAAGTAGTGAACTCAAGCAAGAGCTGTATTCGTTAGTGTAATCTCAAGCTTTGGTAGTTTTAACAATTCGATGATGTTATTTTAGTTCATGTTCTATGTCACAGGAAAGGGGGATATTGTGGAATTTGCAAGTTGCAACAAAGGTTTCTGGGATATAGAGACATGCAATGTGCAAATATTATAATGTATTTCCACTTCCACCTATAGAGAAAAAGAATACTAACGTATACTACTCATACAACTGAAGCTCTGACATCAGCTCATTGTCATGTATAAAAAAGCCAATTACCAAAACCAAGGGAGATATAGATTGTTGATCTCAAAAACATATAGACTGGGTCATCCCATCATGCCAACAACGGTTAAATTCTTATTCATCAGTATATATAATAATGTTGTTTACAATTAACTCTACTGTAAAACATTAACTTAATAAATATCCTATGAAATTATTCAATTGTGGAAATGGGGACAACAGTGTTGAATCTCTTGGCAAAGTTTGGTTATGGCGTGTAACAAACGTTGTTTTTTTAACAAACATGGTGTATGTGTCATATAGATTGGTGCTGTGTTACAGGCTTATAGCAGGAAGGACACAGGTTTAGCAGTTTACTTATTTGGGTTGAATTGATGCAGGCTGTTGGCGAGGGTTATAGTCTGTATAGCGCTTGTTTTCTGGTTTGTGGGATGGCACTAGAAAGGTTGTCGCTACAGGTGGTTTATGGGGCAGTGGGCACATTTTAAGTAACATATCTGACCATCTAACCGACTAACGTCCATTAGGTCTAGTGCCACAAATTTTTAAACAGACCCGGTTCCAAAATGTTTTGTGTCAGCCTTGCAGTTATAGTGTAGTGTTTTAGCAAAAGTTTCGTGTAATCCTTTTAATCAGAAAGATTATGTTTCAAGAAAAGAAAGAAGAAATTAACGGTTTTGGCCCACACGATACCGCTTCAGTAGTCCACAAGTTCACAATACAACACGTCAATCATTTGAAAACTAAACAAAAATTACTGTAAGACATAAGATCTTGTTTACCAACCATCCAAATTATGTTTAAGCTTAAATAATATTCTGTATCTACTATAATGGTCTTCTTTCCAGAAAAAAAACATCAGCAAAATGCTCATTAGACAAGACATACCGATCTAAAATACATATATAAATACTGCTTAATTATAACACAAACATCATGAAACAACAGGTTTGTTATCCCAAGCCTCTCTAGTTTCAGCTAAATCCGGTGAGTAACGTCTAGCCAATATGTCAACCTGTTCAGCAAACAGCAAACTCCAATAATCGCCAATATGTTTTACCATCTGGTCCCACCTTTTCCGACTAATATCACCACTCCTATGTTCGAGAAGACTATCCCAATCCACATCATCAACACAGGCAGCGTCAAGTTCATAAAGCTTACCAATCATCCTATAGTCATCAGCATCACACCATTTCTTTTCAGCCACTAAAGATGATGTTAACTGTCTATACCACTTTGTGCAACAAGTTGCATCATTTCTAGTCGATAACTTGTCACTAATTGCAGTCCAAGGAATATTATCTCTCAACATCCCGTGTTGTGATTTCTTTTCACTATTTAACTTCATTTGTAAATCCAAGTTCACGAGATCATGTAAGTTCTGGTACTCTTCTTGACTCCATTTTCCAGATTTTAAGTTCTCGAGCTTTATTCTTCGCCAGGCGTCCTTAACATGAACCATATATTTACCCATCTCCTCCGCAATTCTTTTCCAATTGTTACCGTGCTTTTCATGCAGTTCCTTCAAGGTTTTCAACTCTTCTGGTGTAAAACCAGGGGTTTCGGCTCTTTCGAACAAAACGTGGGCCCGATGATAGACAGAAGTACTGGGACGATAGGGTATGCAAGTCGCGATTTCTTTCCAACATTTTTTCATTCCCGGGTGAGAACGACAGTTCAATACCATCTTTAAACCATCGTCGCCCAAATCACGGGCTGTCATATAATTAAGAACCGCTTCTTTAATTATCTCATCTTCTTCTGGTGTAAATCTTTTACCACGTATTAGACCGTCTCCTTTTGTTGACTGGTTCCCGGGTTCTCTGTCTGATGATGGGAAGACCTCAACATGACACGCAAAGCTAACTTTCTTGGATTTGCCTTTTCCTTTAGCTTTAGCTTCAACAGACTCGGTGGTCTTGTTTTCGACTCTACTACCTTTGAAGGTGGTCTTCTTTTTCTCTTTAGTACCTTTGCTGTCTTCAGTATTATTCTGCGTTTCGGGAGTTGATTCCTCAGTCATAATCTCGTTCATTACATTATCTGAATTTTGAGCATCTAATATCTTCCTTTTGCAATAAATTTTCTCGGACTCACTATCCTCCATAGATAGTTCAGCTCCATCATTTCGGTTATTATCAATTTCTTCTGTTTGTGTCTTCTCGGAAGAATCTCTTTTTCTCTTCTTTTTCTTATCCTTCTTTATAACGTCACCATCATTTACCAATGTACCCTTATGAGGTCGATCTTCTTTTGATCCTAATTTTGTCGTCTTCTTTTTCTCACTACGCTTACGACCTTTTTTCTCCTTTAGAAGACTGCAATCTGTTTCTAAATAACTGTTACCATCACTGCCACCAACACCCTGCAGATCACTGATCTTGTTCTTGGTATTCTCTGACTTATTTTCCATTGTTACAGCACTAGCATCAGCATCTTCCCGTGTCTTTCGCATGTCTCGTGCTTCCACTTCACCTTTTAATTTGTTGTTCCTGCATGAAACAAAAGTTAAATTGGAATACAGAAACGAAAAATTATGTAACAATCACAAGTATTTAACACACGGCACATTTACATGAGTACCAATACCATTTAGTAAAGTCAGCCTTGGACTAATATCAATATTCACACAATAATAAACTAGGGAAATAAACTACAGTACTAGTGTATTATCTTGTCTATGCTACACCTAATATGTCTAAGTATATATGAATACCACACCTATAGCCGCACTTCCAATTGCATCAATCTAGAAAATCCCGATGATTCCTTAATCACTAATCACTTGTCTAGTTCCAATTTGGAGCATGGACAATATCTTATTGTAGTGCACTTTTACAAAACAGTGGTCAGACACTAAACTTACATATGTTACAGATAAATTTTATGTTAAATAGAGCCAAGAAATGCAAAGGTTGTCAGAAGAATCTAATACACTTAGAAAGGCTATTAGTGACCTGGTATTTACAAGTGAGATTTCATAATCAACCAATGTATCAAGTACAATTACAAAAGCTACCTAAACAGCTAAATAGTCACAGAACTAACAACGCCATATTAAGATTACATTACTGCCTATAAAAAACCTGAAATCCAAAGTGATAAACAAGAAGTAAAATTAATAAACTGTGAAACACCCTTAGAGACAAGACAGATTACAAATCCCTACAATAGTACTATGAGCTTAATGAGCACTAGTATAGAACCATTGTTTGGAGATGCTTTGAAAATTTTCACAAGCTCGGGCTCGACTAATTTGACTAATTTATATGATGTGTCAAATAGGGTTCGGCTCGTTAATCTCACAAGGCACGAGCTTGTTATATTTGTAGGGCTCGTTTAGGCTCGCGAGCCTACTCAGTCTTTTTGTATAGAGCGCGGTCTCAAACTCGATTATTAAATGAGCCTGAACTTAAACTCGAGCTCGTTTAAGCTCGACTCGTTCGAGCTTTTTACCGATTCGATTCTGAACTTTTCACAAGCTCGTTTCACCTAAGAAAAAAACCACGTTAGGTTGAGAGGGGGTACCATTGAACCCACTCGGACTTCAATTTGTGTACAATCTGTTTGATGCTTACCGATCTGAACTTTGATTTTGGGCTATTGGACCCCCTAATTTTCATTTAATGAACCCACTGCTTTAACTGTTGACCATAAAGCCTCAAGTGACGCGTCGGATGATGTCTTTATGCTATTTTTACTTTGGTAAAAGCCATAAATTACCAACGTATTGTTCAAAAATTTTCGACTTGAACTTTTTACTTTTTTATTAACACCGAAACCCACGTACTTTCAAATTTTTAACCGACTTGAACCAAACGTTTGTACCGTTAGTTATTATGTGGCAACGTTAGTCCATTTAGCTAATGATCGCTTTGCATCGTTAGTCCTTTAACAATAATAGTTCTTTATATGATTTTCTTTATACAATTTTTTACGTTTTCGCTCGTTTTTTTTACGTTTTCGTCCGTTTTTTTACGATTTCGTCTGGTTTTTTACGTTTTCGTCTGTTTTTTTGCGTTTTCGCCCGTTTTTACGTTTTCGTCTGTTTTTTACGATTTCGTCTGGTTTTTTACGTTTTCGTCTGTCTTTTTTGCGTTTTCGCCCGTTTTTTTACGTTTTCGCCCGTTTTTTACGTTTTCGTCCTCTTTTTTACGTTTTCGTCCGTTTTTACGATTTCGTCTGGTTTTTTACGTTTTCGTCTGTTTTTTGCGTTTTCGCCCGTTTTTTACGTTTTCGTCCGGTTTCTTACACTTTCGTACATTTTCTTACGTTTTCGTCTGTTTTTTACGATTTCGTCTGATTTTTACGTTTTTGTTTGTTCTTTTACGCTTTCGCACGTTTTTTTTAAATCTTCGTTCGTTTTTTAAATCGTACGAAAACGTAAAAAAAGGCAAAATAACAGACGAAATCGTACGAACACGGCTGAAATAGTACGAAAACGTAAAAAACAGACGAAAACGTAAAAAACCAGACGAAATCGTAAAAAAGCGGACGAAAACGTAAAAAAACGAGCGAAAACGTAAAAAATCGTATAAAGAAAATCATATAAAGAACTATTATTGTTAAAGGACTAACGATGCAAAGCGATCGTTAGCTAAATGGACTAACGTTGCCACATAATAACTAACGGTACAAACGTTTGGTTCAAGTCGGTTAAAAATTTGAAAGTACGTGGGTTTCGGTGTTAATAAAAAAGTAAAGGGTTCAAGTCGGGAAATTTTGGAAAGTACGTTGGTAATTTATGGCTTTTACCCTTTTTACTTTGCACCCTCTAGTTTATATAAGGTTTTAATCATTTTTAGTTTTATTTCCAACTAAGGGTGTTCAGTGTTTTTGGTTTGACACCGAACAAACCGAAGAATAAACCGGATCAAAACCAAATAAAACCGGACCGAAAATTTTAATTGGTGTATGGTTTGGTTTGAAATTGAACCGAAGTATTTAATGGGTGTTTGGTTTGGTTATGGTTTGACAAAAATAAAACCAAACCAAACCGAAAAAACCGAATATCTCTATACACATAATTTTGTTTTAATTATATATGTATACACATATTCTATGTTATTATCCTAACTAGCAATTTTAGTTTTTTAAAATATCTTTAAACTAATCACTCCTCAAATCAAGCATTGATGCATATGAGAAAGAGTTTACGTACTTGATTCCTATAAATTCACATATAATGAGCAAGAGAGAAGTTGCAACTGAGTTTGGATGCTTGAAGTTGAAATATTCAAGCTAATAAGACTTCTGAAGATTTTTGTCGTAGAAAACTATATCTTATTTCGCTTTCATTTATTTCCATTAAGTTTTGAAAGCTTTTCGTTTCTTAAACCTTTTTAATTGATTTACTTGAGCTGTTTATGATACCTTTTGAGTTGTTAATTTTACTTAAAAATTTAGGTGTTTATTTGTGACTTTTTGATTATATTTTGGAGTTTACTTGAATTTGGTTTTTTTTGTTTTAACCGAAACCAAACCGAATTCTAATTTGGTGTATGGTTTGGTTTTATCCGTACAATTGGTTTGGTTTAATTTTGGTTTTGACTTTGAAAAATTTCAAACTGATGAACCCGAATCATACAACCCACAAACCCGAAAACCGAACCAATAAACACCCCTATTTCCAACTACTTAGAAATGAGTTTACTCAAGTCATGGTTTTAACCCAAGTATGAAAAAAATAATTCAAAAATGGTCTAATATGTTTTTGGAATTACATGATGTCATTATTTTTGATAACTTAAATTATACTATTTAAACAAAAGGTGGGCGCCCCATTTTAACGTTGGGTCAACCTGGTTGAGACCCGTTCCGAACCGATTCGAAGGCCACCCGACCCGGTCCAACACCTCAATACCATCGCCCGGTCCATACCCAACCCTCAAAAACCGCTCCACCATCCTCACATATAAGCGGGAAATCCACCAGCTCCGTTTCCCATATCCGGTATTTACCATTGCCGACGTACCCGCTCCATCCAGCTACGTTTCTTTATCTGTTTTCACGTGGGGGCTACGTGTCCATTCCAAAAGCTAAAGCTACACCACCACATACTCAGAACCCACATCTCTCTTCGATGCCGCCGACCTCTTCGTTGCCACCGTTCATGGTGTGTGGCGTTGGTGGTCGGTTGGTGACGTTGTTGAGCTTATGTGGGTGGTTTGTTTTGTGAGTGGAATCAATTTCAGGTTAGTCACCTTTGTACTTCTTTTCATTGTTGTTTGGACTTTGTTTATAACATTTTGTTAAATTAGAGTTGAGGTCAGGCTTTGTTAGAAATTGTGGGTTTTATTGTTTTTGGGTTAATTAGGGTAATAGTTGTTAATGGATTTTGAAAAAATTAGGGGTTTATTATAATTTGGGGAAAACTTTAATTGCCACAGATTTTGAATCAATTTTTGGGTGATCTTTGACCAGCCAATGCATATTTGGTTTTTGGTTTTGGGTATCAAATATGTGTTTCTTATGTGTAGGATTGAGTGATATAAGTTGGGATTATCCGAACCTTGGCGGGTTGATTTGTTGAGTTTAGTTTGGCGTGGCATGTCAGGTGTCTGACTTTGCAGCCATGGCAAGCATAATGCTAATAATGAAATGTTTGTTAGTGCAAATATTACGATATTTAATCTATACATTCTCTTTATGTTTTGGTGATGACAAACATGTAACTTGTAAAACATAACGTAAAGTTCACAAGTTACTCGTAGATGTATACTTCAATTCACGGATATCTCACCATCCCTATCCACCATAACTCACGGATATTTCACCATCTTATCCACCACAAGTATACATTTATCAACTCGATCTTGACATCCCGAGACTCCTACTCATACAGGCTTAACTAGTTGGATTGGGCCAAGCAAACGGACTAGCCCATTAAGGCCCAATGAAGTTTAGCCCATCAAGGCCTATTAGGCCCAATCAAAGCTTCTAGAAGATGGATGGAAACTAGCTAATTTGAATTTGAATTAAGCTTATAGAAGATGGAGGGAAACTAGTTGGTGCATGCTTTTGTCCAAACACCCTTTTATCCATTGGACAAAAGAGACCTCTCCAAATCAAGACTTCTCTATATAAGCCAAGGCCTTTTCCTCCTCCCCCTTTTGATGAGATCCAAACGGCACCCACACATATACACATAGAGTTTTCTTTCTTCATCTTTGATCATGGTTCTTGCATAAGGCATGGATCATGGTTACACTCTATGTTAGTTCCACTAATACCAAGGGGTATGTAGTAAAGTATAGGATGTCTCTACATAGAAGTGATCATCCTTAATTACTTGTATATCATGTAGTAGATTGGGTTGCATAGAAGTGATTACATTTGATCACTTGTATGTTATAGGATAGATTTGATCTCTATATTTTCATTCTTGTGTAATTGTGTAGATCCGGATAGTGTATAAATCCAGAAGTGTAGATTATGCGTCGGTTAGTATTTTAGGCCTTAAAATACATTAGGAAGTGGTAGATTGGTTCTAGCTAAGATTAGGACTCGACATTTAGCTTAGTGTCAGAAAATATTGTAAGCGACGTGATTTATGTATTTAGGCCATAAAACACAAGGTTTGTTATGTTGGGTCACAAAACATAACGAGTTTGGTTATACCCGAAGAAGGACTCAATATCTAGCTTAATGTCTGAAAATAATGTAACTAACGTTATAAGATTTTCTCCGCCTAAAGGGAGCTTGTTGATTAGTGAAGTAACTCTCGAGTTGGATGCTCGGGGAGTGGAGTAGGGCGAAGAGGAGCTTCGTCACCGAACCACTATAAATCACCGTGTCTGGTTTGCATTTTCTTTTACCTTTCGCTTTACTTATTTCTTTACATCTATCGCTTTACTTTTACACTTGCATTGTGCTCATGATTGTGTGAATTGTTGTGTATGTTATGTTAGTTATGGTTGTGTAGTTCTTTGTAGTAAAAATAGTTCTTTGTAGTAAATATTATGATTGTGGTTATATTGTTAGAATATGCGCTAGCTATTGTAAATCTATTGTCGACACTTCTCATATTGCATCAAACTTGATTGGTGTTTTGATACGAAAGATCTAGTCCAAAAACCCTCTGCTGGAGGCGGTCCCCGTAAATCAGGCGGCCTCCTAATTTAGCCAAGCAGACCCCATATATTTATGGGACCGTCGGCAGGAAGTTTTGTAATGTTTGATTTAAAGTTTTTAAATGAAAATGTATCCACCCCCTTTACAATTTCCACAATTGGTATCAGAGCCACGTTGATCTAGTTTTCAAAACAAATGGTTTTTAAAATAGAGTACGATACATGTATCAAATTACCCATGAAGGGGGATTAAATATGAAGTGTTTTGTTGCTTGATTCGTAATAGTTTTGCTGTTAAATATACCTCGTAAACTAGCTTGGAAGTGTCAATATATGTCTTTCTAAGTCCTAAGAGTAAAAATGATGTCTAAAACACGAAATTTATGTGCGGGAACAACTTCTTAAAGTCCTATGTTCTACAGTTAAGTCACTAAATCATTTTGTACAAAAGACGTTTTTTGGGTCACTGGTGGCAGTCACCTAAATGTTAGGACGGACCCTTAATATATATGGGAGTCGTCACCTTTCTGGGGGTCGTCTGTCTGTTTCTTCAGAATTTGACAAACTTTGAAAATTCATATAAAATCAACTGTAAGTCTGCAGAAGTTGTGCCACCCACCATTTTAAAGGTAATTGAGTTTATTTTCATTTAAAAATACTTCCAATTACTTTATCCAAACTCAAGTCAGTCATAAATGCAAAATACTACATAGCGGTCAAAACTTTATATCTCGTTTTGACGTAAAACTTGTAGTTTACCTTTTCTTTCAAGTCAAGCATTTCTAGTCGATGTATCTTTGAAAAACGGTGTATTTATCTTTTCAAAACATTCATCTTGATTAATTTTTGAAATTAGGAGGAAACTATTTTATTCTTAAATAAAATCAAGCTAAGTATACAACGTTGTATCTAATACACAAAACAACGACAAATATCTTATGTGTATGCTAGATGATTATGCGTGTTTACTTGTGTTTTAACTTTGTTAATAAGTAATTATTACTATTTGTAATTGAGCAACTTATATATCTAAACACATGTGCCATGTACACTATGTGTTTTGTTACTAGTTTTTCCAAATTATGCCTAATAGGAATTATGCTAGATCTCTTGCGTTAAGTTGCGAAATTATTTGTGCATTGCATATAGGCATAGATAGCTATATTTACAAATGTTACATAAACATCTTGTAAATCATTTGAAGTGTATCAACCTACTTAGGAATGAGAGCTCAATAGCTTGTCAAGTGTGTGGGAAAATATTGTCATAAGGTCATATGTTAAAACCCGTCACCAAAATATTTCCAACACGTTAACTCTCTTCCAACAAGATGTCTAAATCTTTTCATCGTTTTGACTTGTTTGACCATGGATTGGTTAAACAAAATAAAAGATTATATTAATACATTAGTAATTAAGTAAAACAAAATGTATTTTTAAACTTTGCTTGTGCTTGCATTGTTCTAACACACACATAATTATATTCTTTTTATAAACATATAGTATTTTACAAAAGATGTGTATTGTATTAAAATGGTTAGAAAAATCATTTATATACTCATAAAATGTCAGAAACTATGCATACTATACATAACAATAAATAGTTTTTCGCACAAGTAAAATATATGACAATCTTAAAGTCAGAAATTAACTTGTCATTATTCATCAACCTCACCTTACAACTAGTCTTAGGATAAATGGAACACACTATAAAAATCTTTATTTGTTTTCTTTTAAAAGAGTGTTTGTGAGGATCAAGAAAGATTTCGAATATATATATCGATTCATTATTCAAATTATGATTGATATTATTATCGAATCTAATTGAAAAGTTTTTGAGTATGGACATGAAATCGGACTCTTATTTGTTTAGCTTTAAGAATATATCAAAATATAACAAGAGATATTATCTTAAACCAACATATTCAATCACACTTGATTGATATGAAAATAATGACATCCTCTTCAAAGACGATAAGAATATGCATCGGATCATAACTCACATTTGTGTAAATTATGTCATATTGAATCTACTTGTCCAATAGTTGTGTTCCAAATATTTGGCAAATATATGCATAAAATACACAATGAAGTAGGGTTGACGACTTGAATGTTTTATCCAAAATATTCAAGTAATTTACCTTGCAATAAAATTAGTAAATTCATCATCTTCGAAAAGCCAAACATGAGCAAATGCACAACATATGTAACTTTGCTCAAACAATTCAAAAGCACAACTCAAAACTCAAACTTTCTTCTCATTTAAACTTTCTATTACTTTACCAAATAAGCATAATATTTTTTCTTCACCAAATAAGAACCTTTTAACCATCTAAGGTTAGGACTAGGAATAATTGAACATATTTCACAAACCATTATTGCACTTTCTTTAAATAAGTGATCATAAGAGGATTTCGAATATGAAGATGATTATTATTCAAATGATAATCAATCTCACTATTCAATCTAATTAAAAATTTGGAATATGAACATGAAATCGAGATTATGATTTATCTAGATCACGAAAATATCAATCAAATGACCATATATATTTTTCCGAGTCTACACGTTTAACCATCCTCGGTTATTACATGAAATCACGAAGTCGATTGCAAGACAACAAGATTAGTCATCAAATTGCAACTCACACTTGCAATGAAGATGTCTCATTGAGCCTAAAGTGTTCAAATGTTTGTGTTATTAGCTATGGTCAAATTATACATGCTAAACTTAACACACTCTAAGTAGGATTGACGACTTATGAATTTCCATCGGGAAACTCATAAGTACTCAAACTTGATAAGCAAGACTTGGATGTCATTTCTGAAAACTCAAACCGAGAACCCTTATAACTTATATAAGTTTCTCTTAATAACCTAATATCAACACCATCTCCCAAATAATGGAAAAATGATTCTTGCCCAAATTTGGCACCTCCACGGATCGATGGATCCTTCGTCTTAGATTCATCTTCGGTTTAGGTAAATCTGCCCTATGGCATTAGAATTAAACATCTTCCTTTTGTCAATCACTTAAAAGTCCAACATACATGTAACTAAACTTTAGTTAATCATCATTATTTCATTTCTAAAAAAAATATTCACAAGATCTATTGAGGTAAATACCTTATTGGATTTATCTTCATAAAAGACATGCAAAAGTGCAGTTCTTGACACTTCTCAATATAGAGAATTACACATGTCACTCTTAAGCATACTCTTAGGTCCTAGATGACTCATTCTTTCTTATACATACAATAACTTGCTTGCTCTTTCAGTCAAACCTTAGAATTCCACACATCTTGATTAGGATTATGCGAACCAAAATTAAAGCATGTTAGTTGAGTCATATTAGGCCCTTAGAAAGAGATACTATTTATCTTTGCTACACTTCCATTAGGTAATATAGGATTCTATTTTGTCTAACTGTTGAATGAATCTGAAGAATCTAATGCACTAGAAATTCAATTTGACTTAACGGTTGAATTGCTTCCAAGAGTAAAGTTGGGTTCATGGTATAACCCGTAAAAATAGTCGTGTTTAGCCTAAATTGAGCATCACTGGTGATAGTCTCATATTCATTCTCTAATTTGATTAAATGGCTCTTCCTAAATATGCCTAATGATTGTTTATATTGATGACTTTGTATCTCATTACGAGTGCACAATAAGCAAGTAGATATTAGGTTTCTCCTTAGTCAATCTAGATAACCTGCACCTCACATATGTGTTTTGAAGTTTCAAGATGATAACTTGCTCCCATGTAATGCAATTATATGCCTTCATGATTATCTTGATGCTCAACGTTTATTTGCTTAGCTATTAAACGCCTATCTATTGTAAAGGCCTTTGTCTTCTTCTAGCAATTTAGATAAAATATATTTTAGTTTATCTAAATAACACATGCTCCTAAATGCTAAATGCTAAATGCTAACATGTTTTACATGACAATTGCATTTAAAATTATCATGTTTTGTATGCGTAATTTTACATGACTTACGTGTTAATTGTGCACCTACACTATGTCAGTTTAATATATGACAATTAACGTTTAGATGTCATATAGTCTTACACATTAATCTCGTTGATTATTGTGTTGATGCATTCTTAGATAAACTTAGATGCTTATATCTATATGTCTTATGCATCTAGGTATATATTTTCTCACACTATAATATTTTTCTTCGCGTCCATGTCACAAATCTAAAAAGTCAAAAGTGTCGTAAAATGTTCTTAAATCTTCTAGAGTCTTCACTCACTCATTCCCTTAACATCATCTTGCTTTCTTCCAAATGATTCACTCTTTTGTCAAGGGAAGGTTAGATACAAATCTAACACTCCTACAAGTAGGTTTGACAACTTAAATATTTCATCCGAAATATTCAAGTATCTTTAACTTGCGATCGCAAATGTTAAAGGTCATATATGAAAATCCATATTCAAGCCTTTTAACAACATAAGTTAAAACACTCTCTTTTTCTCTTTGACAAAAACATTTTTTTCTCTTCGACGAAAATATTCTTTCTCTTTAACGAAAACATTCTTTCTCATCGATGAAAACATTCTTTCTTTTCGATGAAAACATTCTTTCTCTTCGACGAATAACACTCTTTCTCTTTAACGAAAGCATTCTTTGTCTTTCGGGAAATTGTGATCACACCTCACCTTCTCACTCAATCACGCATCTATAACCATATAGATGGCTAATTTCTTTCCTCCACTATTTCTGCTACCACCTTTAAGACAACCTCATACCTCGTTGTGTGATTGTTTAATGAACATTCACAATGCTCGAGAAGAGCTACATAACATCGTGGATGTAGTTCATCGTACGCTAACCACCATCCATCTTGACATTGTCAAGCTCGTCACTTCCATCTTAGTTTGTTTTCTTCTTTATTTATTTTTTCACTCGCGAACGAAACACATTGAGATACATCACTATTTCCTTCGCGACAATTTCCAAAGAGGAAACATCTCCATCGAAAAAGGTCCGTCTGAAGATAACATCGCCGACATTCTTTCTTTACCCCTCAAGCTCGAATAGTTCAATTATCTTCGTCTAGGTCTAGGAATGATGGAACACATTCAGTAAAACTTTCTCTTCTTTTCTACTAGTCTCGATTCTAGCCTATTTTCTATTCTATGAGTCGTGACAACTTAATTACTTCATCCGAAGTACCTTAAGTATTTTTAATTAGCGAAATGAAAATTAAAATGTCACTCTTTTCACAAAATTCATCAAAAATCAAGCCCAAATCACACCTCCTGTTGGCGGCCTCCAAATTTTTTAGGCAGCCCCCAGATTTATCTAGGACCGTCGAAAACAAGCTTGTAATACCACTCATTCTTTTCTAAATCCATAACCAAACACTTCTGCTCTCTGCTGCGAGCTGACGTATACTCTACACCCAAACCTATGCCCAATATCTCTCTAAAGATCAATGGGTCATCCTCATATCCTAATTCTCATAAGTATCGTTTACTACATAATAAATCCTTTACATACAAATCTTGGTCCTCACATCTCGTTAACGTCTTTTCTTAATTCTAATAGTCTTTTCACTTCTAAACGGTTCTTCTCACTTTCAATGGTCTTCTCACTCCTAAACGTTCCTTTTCACTTCTAATAGGTCTTCTCACCTCTAACGTTTCTTCTCACTTCTGAATGTTTCTTCTCACTTCTAATAGTCTTGTTACTATTAAAATTCCTGATGCATATTATTTGTTAAATTAAAATTGCAAGTTTTAAATTTATAAAACTCGTCTATCGATGTCTACACGCACTAACGGGCAGATAACCTGGTCGTATATAGCGCAGGAGTTGGTAAATTCGAGGTCGTACCAAGAGCTAAGTTGTATTAGTTTTAGTTTGAAATGTGTCACGGTTTTGAAAATGGTTTTAAATTGATTTGAGATCTTAACAAAAAATAAATGCAAAAAGTAAATGATTTGAGAACAGTCAGGGAGAAAGATGTACTAACCTAGTTATTCATTACTAATGCTATGTCATGTTTCCTAGTGTAATGTCTAGATATCATTTTATTAGTGGTTCTAATATCAACAGACCCGAATTGGCATTTGAAGTCTGTCCTATACTTCTTGGGATCCCGATTCCCTAAAGTCTCGAAGGTAGGGCATCCAAGTTGCAGTGATTAAACCCCATCTATCCTAAAGACCTGTCTATAACCTAGATAAATTATAAACCCCATCTGAAAGAGTTCCTGAGCTTTTTAAATATTTAATGTGATTAAGGCAGTAATTTGACAATTTCCTACACTAGGTATAGATGTCAACCTACCCTAGTACCTCGCTGATTCAAAGTTTAACATATCAGCCTAATAAGAAGATGAATATGATCTAAACCACCCTTAATACTACCGAAACTCAGGGATCAATGACAGACAATTAGGATATCTAATTCAAATGATAAATAAACAAGGAACAATCATAACATCAATAAATTCATAACTAGGCAAGCACTTGAAGTGCTTAGCCACTGTCCCTAAAGTTTTACAAACCATAAAAAAAACCCTCTCTCTAATGGTGACTCCTTATGGTGATTTCTTTTGTAAAACCTAATCGATCTTGCCAATCCGCTTTAATTCTTATAAAGATTAGTGTTATTACATCTTTGTTATAACATTAATCTTATTAGGATTTGAGGTCTGATTTGTTAGGGTTTGATTTTCATTTTCTTTTCAATCGCATATTAGGGTTTCGTTTTAGGGTTTCGTTCTTAATTTTCTAATTATTCTTGGTATTTTATGGTTTTGGAAGTCGGCTAGCTGTGTTTGTGTTGTTCGTTGTTGATTCCAAGCATATGTTAGGATCTTTTCGTTTTGATAGAAGGCGTAGTCTATCGTGGTTCTAGTGATCGACTTGTGTTCTTATGGTTGTTGTCTTTTTCTGCATTGATGAAGAATACCAGAGCTAAAGGGGGGTATAAATGCTGTTGGGAATGTTTATTCTGATGGAGAAGATTTATTGCGTAGTGATGTTATGTGCGATGGTAGTCCAAAGGTGAGTATCTCTTCTCCTTTGGTTTCTCCTTCAACTACTATTAACATGCCTCGAGGATTGTATAGTATTGATGTTGCTGCCACTTTTGAAGTGCCATTAACAACCGTTGGTGACTTGTATAAGTTAATAAATGATATTGAAGCTGGTAAACATGATGAGTTATTATCCAGGATGACTAATGATGATCATATGGAAACCTTAGATGCATTAGGTACTATATGTAAATCAATTTAGGTTGATAATAATAATGCTGATGTAATCCCTTGTAAGGTTTCGCATGTAGATGATTCAATTAATCATCCTGTTGATGAATCAACAGTACCTAGTGACCTCATCGTTTAGTCTGTGGACATCAATACCAAGTCAACATCCTATGCTGGAGCTGTAGGTGCAAGTGCAAAGGATCAACCAAAAGTTAATTCCAACTTTCGTACCTTGGTGGCCAATCTCGTATTTGATGGTGTTAACATATATATTCCACGTAAAGTTGTCAAAAAGGTTAGTACTCGCTTTGAACATACTATATATGGCTACTTTATTGGAAAGAGAATGGCGTTTCCGGTTGTAGAATACTATGCTGGGAACAATTGGGTGAAACATGGGCTGAAAAGGATTATGATGAATTCCAAAGGATTCTTTTTCTTTAAATTTGATTCTCGGGCTGGTTTAGAGGCTGTTCTGGAGGGTGGTCCTTGGTTGATACATAAATCTTTGATCATTCTCAAGAAATGGTCGATGGATACTAGATTTCTCAAAGAAGAATTGATTCGCATTCCGATATGGGTTAAATTGCATGATGTTCCTATTCAAGTTTTTGAAGAGGATGGTATTAGTCTAATTGCTACGTTCATTGGAAAAACTGTTATGCTTGATTCGTATACAAGCTCCATGTGTAATGAATCGTGGGGTAGGAGTAGTTTTGCTCGGTGCTTAATTGAGGTTAATTCAGAGGCTAATCTCGTGGATGTTGTTACTATTGGTATTCCATCTCTTTCTGGGGATGGCTTCACCAAAGAAACCATCCATGTTGAGTATGAATGGAGGCCGCCCAGATGTGATATATGTAAGATTTTTGGTCATGTTCATGACCATTGCCCTAAAAAGGTGGCGAGTCCTATTGTTACTACTTCTAATGTTATTACTCCTACTATTGAAAAGACTAATCATGGTTTCCAAATAATGGGTAAAAAAAAGAAGAGGAAAGGTAAGTCCAAGTCTACTAATGGTGGTCAGTTTGCTGGTCCTTCGGTTAAACTAAATGTTAGATATGAGCCAAAGGCAACTACAAGTGCACCAAAGAAGGGAGTTACTAATGTGGGTAATACATCTCAATCAACATCTATGTTGAATACGATCGGTAATTCTTCTAAGAAAGATAATCTCTCCATGTCTAATTCTTTTTCTGCCTTAAATGATGAAGAAGAAGATGATGACCCTTTACTAAAAAAAGTGCTTAGCCACTCATAACAACAGCAAAGTAAGAAATAATGAAAGAGATCTTGGAATGAAACACCATAATTCTTACAGAATGTGTTTATGAATGATTAATGCTAAAAATAAGTAAAGTGACTTCTCCCTTGGACTTCTGGTGGAATTCTTCAACTTCTGGAAGCTTGTATTGCCCCTTGGTTCTATGGTGGAAGGGTTGATGTCAAATGTGCAGAATGAGGGCTCTATTTATAAGTTTTGATTTGGTTACACTTTAACTGATGTAGTTGGTTATGGCGTAATCATGCAGATGTGGGCTTCCATAATATAGGCTTAAATTATGTTACGTCGTAACTATAGTGCCCATGTTATGCTGTAACTATGACTAGGATGAGCCATCCTTCTTCAACATGGTAGGTTACGACGTAATGGTGATGAAGCAGTTACGGCGTAACTGTGGCGCTGACTCATTTCTTCTTTAATTTGGTTATGGCGTAACTCTTGCAGGGTGGTTACGCCGTAACTAGCCTTGAGATCCTTTATTTGCTTGATTTCCACGTCCAAATCCCTCGTCTCTTGCTCCAATGCTCGTATTCTTCCTATAAACGACATATGAAGTGATTAAGTATCATTTTCAGGCATTTATACAATATTTACAAGCATTTTGATAGGGATTTTGATACTGAAAAGTATTAACTATTTGATGTTATCAATTCCTCATATATATCTTGACAACTTAATTATTTCATCCAAAATATTTAAGTAATTTGCGAAATGCAAATGTCACTCCTTCGCAAAACTTTCCACTTTCTAGAAAGTGAAGAACATAAAGAAGATATTCAATCTTTAAGTGTTTTTGAGTCAATATATTGTCATGTCTCTCATTATTCTTCCACCATGAAAGAACTACTACCTCATTTCATATACCCACCTTTGTTCCTCAACATTTACAACCAACAAAGCACCAAACAAACCTTTGAATTTCCAATCATCTACCTTTGTCTCGATAGGATCACATGCACATCAATTGTTAGTGCATATGATATATCAATCATTTCTGACAACCTCTTATCAACACGATCCTTCTTTAGTCTCGTTCATCCTTCCCTACTTTTTGGATCTATATAATCATTTTCATTCACATCCAAGAGCATATCGTCTCCATCCTCATCTTATTTTTCTTTTTATCCTTTTAAAGTATATATTTTAACATATCTCGCCAAGATATCAAGCTACATTTGTCTACCTTTAAAATGTCATTCTCATAATATTTATGTTTCAATCAATAAACAAATTCCCATTCTCGTTTATTAAAATTCGGTCGAATCTTAGTCATTAAACATACGTCTCGAGTCTTTTTATTTTAATATAGGTTGTTGAGTTTAAAATAATGGTTGCATGTGTCTAGTTTCTAATTCTTTTTCAAGGTGTCATATTTTAGAATAATAACACCTAAAAGTGCATGTCTAATTCCCTGTTAATATCTTGCTATATATATATATATATATATATATATATATATATATATATATATATATATATATATATATGTGTGTGTGTGTGTGTGTGTGTGTGTGTGTGTGTGTGTGTGCACTTGTCTACTAAATTTGTTTTGTACCACACATCTATATCTTGATTCCTTGGTGCCTCAAACAAGGGGGAATACACCGAGGGGGAGCCTTACAAGCGTCCTACTCATTTAAATTACATTCATTGAAAGTCTTGAGTTTTGATGGTAATTTATTTGATCCATGGATCCGCTAGAGTCACTATGCAAGGAATGTAATTATCATGGGGGTGCAATGAGCAAGAGGGAGCTCGAAGATATGTGAGTAAATAGCATGGAGTTGGTTAAACTGTGATAATAGAAGACTTCACTAGGATGATGCAAGATCACCTTTATAGGAAAATAGGATCTGGGATTGTTAAATAAATGAAGGGTTCATCCATACTCTAAATACTTCACATCCTCTACGTCAAAATCACCTACAGGTTTCTTCTCATACTTTCAACTTGTATACTTGAAGTACCTACATTTCTATCATGTCTTCTTCTCATCTCTAACGACCTCTTCTAAATTATCCAAGAAACACAAAATTACCTCAACCTACTTCACATATTTTCTACTCACTACTCCAACCCATATACTCGGAGCACCTACCATTTTGTCATTCCTCTAACCTATACAACCGAAGCACCTACTCTCTTATCATGTCTTCCTCTCATTTCTTATGATCTCCTCTCAACTATCCAAGAAACACAAAATCACCTTCAAACTTTATTTCTCATGTCTTTTCCTCATACCTTCAATCTATATACTCAGAGCACCTACCATCTTTTCATTCCTTTAAACTATATACTTAGAGCACCTACCTTCTTATAATTCCTCCAACCTATATACCCGAAACACTTACCTTTTTTTCATACCTCCAACCTAAATGCTCCTACCTATATCTAAGAAAAGCTTTTTGTTTTGACAAAAAGGGGAGAAAGAATGTAAATGCATAGCTTTTAAACTTTACTATGTTTTATAGTTTACCTATTTTGTCATCATCAAAAAGGGGGGAAATTATTAGTGCAAATATTACGATATTTAATCTATACATACTCTTTATGTTTTGGTGACGACAAATATGTAACTTGTAAAACATAACGTAAAGTTCACAAATTACTCGTAAATATATACTTCAGCTCACGGATATCTCACCATCCCTATCCACCACAACTCACGGATATCTCACCAACTTATCCACCACAAGTATACATTTATCAACTCGATCTTGACATCCTGAGACTCCTACTCATACGAGCTTAACTAGTTGGATCGGGCCAAGCAAACAGACTAGCCCATTAAGGCCCAATAGAGTTTGGCCCATCAAGGCCATTAAGGCCCAATCAAAGCTTCTAGAACATAGAGGGAAACTAGCTAATTCAAATTTGAATTAAGCTTCTAGAAGATGAAGGGAAACTAGTTGGTGCATGCTTTTGTCTAAACACCCTTTAATCCATTAGATAAAAGAGACCTCTCCAAGTCAAGACTTCTCTATATAAGCCAAGGAATTTTCCTCCTCCTCCCTTTGATAAGATCCAAACGGCACCTATACATATACAAATAGAGTTTTCTTTCTTCATCTTTGATTATGGTTCTTGCATAAGGCATGGATCATGGTTACACTCTATGTTAGTTTCACTAATACCAAGGGGTATGTAGTGAAGTATAGGATGTCTCTACATGGAAGTAATCATCCTTGATTACTTGTAGACCATGTAGTAAATTGGGTTTCATAGAAGTGATTACATTTGATCACTTGTATGTTGTAGGATAGATTTGATCTCTATATTTTCATTCTTATGTAATTGTGCAGATCCGGATAGTGTATAAATCCGGAAGTGTAGATTGTGTGTCAGTTAGTATTTTAGGCCTTAAAATACATTGGGAAGTGGTAGATTAGTTCTAGCTAAGATTAGGACTCGACATTTAGCTTAGTGTTGGAAAATATTGTAAGCGACGCGGTTTATGTGTTTAGGCCATAAAACACAAGGTTTGTTATGCTGGGCCACAAAACATAACGGGTTTGGTTGTACCTGAAGAAGGACTCGACATCTAACTTATGTCGGAAAATAATGTAAGCAACGTTATAAGGTTTTCTCCGCAGAAAGGGAGCTTGTTGATTAGTGAAGTAACTCTCGAGTTGGATACTCAAGGAGCGAAGTAGGGTAAAGCGGAGCTTCGTGACCGAACCACTATAAATCACTGTGTCCAGTTTGCATTTTCTTTTATCTTTCACTTTACTTATTTCTTTACATCTATCGCTTTACTTTTACACTTGCATTGTGCTCATGATTGTGTGAATTGTTGTGTATGTTGTGTTAGTTATGGTTGTGTAGTTCTTTGTTGTAAATATTGTGATTGTGGTTATATTGTTAGAATATGCGTTATGTATTGTAAATCTATTGTCGACACTTCTCATATTGCATCAAAATTGATTGGTGATTTGATATAAAAGATCTAGTCCAAAAAACCACTGCTAGAGGCGGTCCCCGTAAAGCAGGCGGCCCCCTAATTTAGCCAGGCGGCCCCCATATATTTATGGGACCGCCGACATGAAGTTTTGTAATGTTTGATTTAAATTTTCTAAATGGAAACGTATTCAACCCCCCTCTACGGTTTCCACAATGTTGATAAGTTTGTGGCGTTGATTGAATTACACAGCATTTTTGTGGTTCCGTTTTGTGATTGTAATGTTAGTTTAGCGTAATGTAGATGTAGCGACAACGTACTGTATATTATCTAGCTTATTAGTGAGTTTTATGTTAGTGTAATGGAATATCGATAATTTTGTGATGTTGATTGAATTACGTTGCCGTGTTTCGGTACGCAACTGATATTTGCACGAGACATGTTGGTACTGATGTGTGATGTATAAAAAAATTAGTGTTTGGTATGATGTGGTAAGTGTAAGGATGGTAGAGAGTGAGAATCACTCGTCTCAGCAACCTCCACAAACCTTTAGCTAGATTTAAGAAAGTGTAGTCTGTACAACGCCCCCGTGGTCGTTTGATGGAAATATTGTGATGGGGCAAAGATTGTTCATAATTCTTTAAAAGATCGTATGTTTCTCGAATCCGAAAGCATTAAAATTCAAGGTGAAAAAAAGTTTATGCACTTCTAATACAATGTGTTTACTTTTCTTAATCCATTATATTTGCTTAAAAATATGCTAATATGTTTATCATAAAGATTCATAACATAAACAACGATCCAGAGGTCGGGGAGGAAAGAATAAGTAGAAAGCCATATTTATTAGATTTAGAGAGAGAAAGGTAAGATGTGTGTGTTTCTAGAGAGAGAAAGGGAAACACACACACTTATGAGAATACAAATGTTTTCCTCACCCATCCATGGAAGTATGGAGAGGGTATTTATAGCCATGGACACGCCTAACTTTCCTATAATGTCATTTCTAGTCCTTGCGTATCCGGCTAATAATAAACTAATGTAATTCCGTATAAGTCGACATATTTTAAGGCTAACAATCTTCCCCTAATATGTGGACATACGGAATTATTTACAATGTTCCTAACAAGTACAAATACATCAAAATAACGTCTTCCAAAGCGCTTCCAATGCTGAAGATGTCTTTTGAGTTCTTTTGGTTATCAAACTTGTACTCCAGCTTGGATCTTTAGTGTCTTTACTTGTGCAGGAACCATTGTAGTATGCATGAGTTGGATTAACTTCCCCCAATCCATGCAGCATGTCTTGAAAAGCTTTCTTCATAGACTCCTTTTTGGCGAAGTTTCTGAATCAGCTTTCCTCAAACCAACATCCCTATCTTGAGCTGATTTTGAAACTTTGATGTAGCTTAAACAATCTTTTATTTGTCATTAAAATGCACAGCGGAATTTTGTATAAGACAAGCCACACCAAATACTACTGCTACTTGTCATTAGGTCTTGGTGAATATTCGTTCAGGGGTACATGCAAGAAATCAACAATAATTCTTCTCACGTATGCAAAGTACTTCACCCTAACCATACTAAGTGAAGTAGAATACACTACTTCCCCTTGGAAGTTGAACAAAGTACACGTTGTACGAATCTTCCAAACCAATAGTTTATATGCCTATAGCCCTTCTTTAGTGACCCAAAAAACCACACTACGAATACTATTTTCCCCCATGATGGTTGCGAACTCTCGAAAGCATCATTGTCATGTACGTCCATATTCTCGAGAGGTTCTTGTCATATGCAGAAATCTTGAAAAGTTATGAACGTCGTTGAAGAACTTTAATTTTTTTTGCTTAGACTGTGAAGTACCATTGTCTTGGAATAGCATAATAATATCCTATGAGAATTGCTGATTACATCTTAACCTTTAAACTCTCTGGCTAACTTACCAACCTCGTATTCTGTCGGCTATTGTTGTGACCACCTGGTGAAGGAAACCCGATATGCCAAACTTGAAACTGAAGTAAAATCCCCCAAATTTGTTACTTAAGCTTGCACTGTTATTGATTGAGGAACGGTACAAGATTAAATCTTTAAGTACCCTATACCCAACATCAAAAGTATTAGATGTACCGCACCTCTTGACACTATCCACATATGCATCTGCGTGTGACACTGAGCACTACAATGTAACTCCTTTAAGTGATAGCTATAACCCATGAGTACAAAAATGTAACTCCTTACATCAGGTAAAACTAGATAATCCAAGTCTCAATCATAAGCTGTATAAATTCAAGCAAGTCATCAATCAATAGATTGAGTTTGAAGAAAAGGGGTAGAAAGTAGAAGGAAGTCTCAATGATGAAATAAGTAGACGCCTTCGTGAAACCCACTTCAATCTAAAATAAAGGATACCAAATCAACTTCGTGATCACTAGTCATTTAAAATCCAAATCCATAGCCGTTTTGACTTTTTAGTGAATATTTAATTTTATAGGATTGTTTTAGCATTAAGTGTTGTGTTTTGATTGAATGTTGTTAATCTAGGACAAATGTTGTAATGACTTGTCGTTAACAGATAAACAATTGTCTAGATAACGTTGTCATAAAAGTATAATCATGGAATAAGGGCTTGCGGTGTAAATGAAATTGACTTTGAAGGTTAATTGATCAAATCGCATATGTTGACTAGTCAAACTGCATAAGTTGACAAGTCAAACTGCATAAGTTGACAAGTCTAACTGCATAAGTTGACAAGTCAAACTACTCTATGAGTGTAGTCAAAATGCAGAAGTTGAATGAGTCAAACTGCCCAATGGAGATGTCAAACTGCGTAAGTTAACTAGGTCAAACTACATAAGTTGACAAGTCAAATTGCATAAGTTGACAAGTCAAACTGCATAAGTTGAAAAGTCAAACGTTATAAATGGGATGTCAAAATGCAGGAATTGACTAAGTCAAGTTGCTAAATGCTTGTGTCAAACTGCGCAAGTTGACTAGGTCAAACGACACCTCTTTGAAACTCAAACCGCATAAAATTTGACCAAACTGCATAAATGTGCATGTCAAACCGCATGTTTTTTGTGTTGCCAAACTGCAACATGTAATGGTATCAAACCACAACCTTTTTTCAAGCTCAAACCGCAACTTTTACTTCAAACCGCAACTTTACTTGAAGCTCAAACCGCATATCACCAAACCGCAGGTGATCAAACCACAAGTTTTTTAAGGGTTCAAACTGCAACATGTGTCTGTCAAACAACATGTTTTTACTGCCAAACCGCATCTCCACAAGGTTAAACCGTAACTTTTGTACTTTTTTCCCAAAACACTTTTTCAAAAATAAGTCCAAAAATAAGCATGAAATAAGAAGTTTTTATCCCAAATAAGCCACGAAACTCATAAATCATTAAGCTATATGGGTTCTTACATCAAAAGTACCATGCTTTTTCGAAAATAAGCCTTATCCCAAACATCCTTATAAGACCACAAAAGAGCTTGATCGTCAAAATAAGCTCGAATAAGGTGTTTGAGTGGTTAATAAGCTACTATATCTATCACTAAATAAGCTTGAACAAATAAGAATGAAGAAATGTCAAGCTTTTTGATAAAATAAGCCAAACCAAACAAACTGTGACCTTAGTGGCTTAATATTAAGCTCGAAATAAGCTTAATAGCCACGAAAAATAAGCTAAACACAAACACAAAACGCTCTCGGTCTCTGATGCCAATTGTTAACCTTAAAGTTTCATAACATAAACAACGATCCGGAGGTCGGGGAGGAAAGAAAAGGAAACTAGTCATTTATTAGATTTAGAGAGAGAAAGGTAAGATGTGTGTGTTTCTAGAGAGAAGGAGGAGAAACACACACACTTATGAGATTACAAATGTTTTCCTCACCCCTTAATGGAAGTATGGAGGGGGTATTTATAGCCATGGACACGCCTAACTTTCCTATAATGTAATTCCGTATAAGTTGACATATTTTAAGGCTAACATAATATGTCTTTCACACTTATTCTTATGGTTAATGGTTGTGTTTGTTCTTTAAAACTGTTAGGCGCAGGCGTATCTTCTTACAATATGAAAGGAAAAAAGCCCGCTTGAAAATCGGTTAGCAAGAGATGGTGAAATATATGGGTTACACCTTACATATACCAGACGAACTGTGACAATGTGCGTTTTAGATAATTGTCCAGGACCTCTTTGTGTGAATGCTACATTCGGGGTGGAAGTTTCTCATGGCGATATTCATCAAATTTTTTATGTTGGTTCTTTATCGACCTGTGCTAAGGAAAATTTCTATGTGGGATCATCAAATCTTGGAACTGAAGGTTTACGTGTCGCTGACGCTTTCTTTGCTGATACTTGAGCCCCTATTTTTGACAGACGCTAAGACCACAACCACATGTTCCTTAGGTATTTTGTGACTATTGTGATAACCGGTAATATTTTTCAGGGCTAAGTATTATAAAATATTATAGTTTTGTATGTTGGAGTCTTTCGATCTTGTTAGTTTTTCTGATGAAAGCTAAAAAGTTGACTTTTGTTGTCTATTTTGCGTATAAGCGGTTTCGGTTTAATCGTGAATTTGATGAATTGTGGAGTTTGTAAATGAATCATTTATGATTCGTTTTCCTGTTTTAGAGTGGTTTTGAGGTTTTCAGTGCTTTCCGGGAAGTTTTCCGTGTTTAGCGAAAAATCGTCACGTAGCGCGTACCGGCACGACAATTTATTTAAGTGTAGAGATTTATGAGGTTGGTAATGTGTTAAGGGGTTTATTTATTTAATAAATTTATAATATTTAAATAACGTCGATTTAAATTGTAAATCGTGAGTGTGAGATTTGAAAGTTATCAGAAAAACAATTATTTTCGTGAATTTCGGTAAAAGACTGTAACAGTCGTAAAAAGGTGAAATTTTGGGTGAATATAAGTTTCCAAGCTATATTTTGTGATTTGAAGTGTTTTTAAATGAATGAGCAAGGTTCGGTTGAGTTTTGTCAAAAATTCATGTTTTCGGTCCGGAGTCAGTCGATAACGGCTCAAAATGGATTTTTGTAGCTATTTAAGGTGATAAGTGTCGTATGAATAATCCAGGTTTATGGAAAAATGATTTTGAACGCAATGAAAATGATAACTAAGTTTGGGTGACGTTTTAAATAGATGAAAATTTAGCTTTTAAGTGATCCCGACACAAAAAGGAAGACCCGAGACCCTCCTAGGATCCATTTTCGGTTAGAAAAGAACAAGGAGAGACAAGATGGCTATTTTTAAGCTAGCATGTCCCCTTTAGTACCCATATTCCACCACCTTATCCCATTTTCACATACATGCATCATTTTGAAAATCAAAACACAAAAACTCTCTCTCTTTTTCTCTCTATATCCGGCCGAACCACAAGGGAGAAGAAAAACAAAAGTTTTGAAGATTTTGCCAAGAACACGGGTTAAGATTTTATTATTGGGTTGATAACTAATAGTTTCGGGTTGTAGAAACAAGGTTTTAGTCTTTCACGCGCGTCTCGATCGAACCAAGCTCATCAAACAAGTAAGTTTTTATAAAACTTTGAATTTAAGTTGTACTTTCGTGATTATGGTGATGTCTAGACGCTAGTTGTACAAGTTGATCGCCAAAAAGATCCAAAACTTGAAAATAAAAATTTGAAAAAGGGGTGTTTATAATGTGACGGACCTATAAAAAAAGAAAAGAAGAAAAGAGTTTTTGAGATTTAAAATAAAAGATTGTTTGTGGTAATCTTCTTTCATTATCTATAAAAATGCTTATAAAGATAGGCTTTATGTGGAAGTTTGCTATATCACTAACTAGTATATAGCTATGTGGAGCTTAAATGATTCATTTGGTATGGGTTGTTTTGTTTGGACTACACCCATCAAGGGAGCGCCCTGCGGGTTTGTTTTGCCCTATCAAGGTGCGTCTGGTTTGTTTTGAGCCCACTAGGGTGCGTTTGGTTGATGTCACCAGGCCCACCACCCCGGAGCCCGTCCCACCCCAACCACAAGAGGGTGCCGTTTGGGTGGTTTTCTTTCCAACGTCGTCCGTTTGGTTTCAGTTTGGTGTGCCAATTTGGTGACTCAACCCAACATTGTCTTTGGCTTATTTTCGCTTATTGAATTTGGCTTATATTAAGCTTATAGCTTAATGGATTTTGTCTTATTCGGTTTTAGCTTATTTTGATTTCGGCTTATTTGAGCTTATATATATTATATATAATAGTGATATAGCGTATTTTGAAGGTTATGGCTTATTGTTGGGTTACTCTTCAAGAAGATGGCTTATAATATATATATATATATAGATAATAGTATAAGCTTATAGCTTATTGATTCGGCTTAATGGGCTTAAGGCTCATTGGGTTTGATTTGTATTTTGGGGTATATAAAAAGAAGTATGGAATAAGTTTCGCTATCGAGCTAAGTATTTTGGACCATGAATAAAGCCATTATGAGCCCAATATCAAAGTAAATAATTGAGAGGAACTTGAAAATGAGGAGACAAAGATGGGGAGGGGAAGGGTGATAGATGAATATATTAGGGGGGAGAGGCGGACAAGACATGACTATTTGTTGGACATGTCAATGGTGAAGTAGACAGTTAGTTAGGCCACTGGGGATAGGGGAGTCTGGGGAGGGGTTGGGGGGGGGGTGGGGAGGTTGTGTGGGTCAGATGTCAGACATTGTGACAACTATATGACGCAGAACGGACAGAGAGACCGTATATCACGAGAGCGAGGAGCCACATATCGTTTTCTTTGTCTATAATAAGAGCTTTTTCAAGGTAAAAACTAGTTAGTGGTAATCACACACACACATTATTTTTTATCATTACATGAGCGTTACATGCAGTGTCTCCTCTCGCAGAAAACTAATATCTGGTAACTCTTGTGGGATGACAGTCAGGAAAAAGGTTACTAAAGAGCTTGCACACCCTAGACGTCGAGTAATTCTCAAAGACACTCACACTAAGATACGTGCGTAAAATATACATAGCCTAGAACATTTTATTGAAAGGTCATATACTACAACTTGTTAAAGGTCACCTAGTTAAGTGTAAGTTTTAGCTAAAAAGAGATAAAATTTCACTGTTTTAACAATAAATAGTTATTTAACTTGAAAATTTAATACAATACGAAAGATCAAATTTTTCAAAATTTTTCTTAAATATTTACCATTTATAACCGTTGTGTCGATTTTAATTGAGGAAATAAAAGGGAGAATCTTAAGGAAGATTAAGTGTTAAGGTAAAAGCTTTTGGACATATTTAATGACGAAACATTATACCCCGTTAGCCCGATAATAAGACGAAAATAATAATAAAATATTATTATTTTATTTAAATTATCAAGTATTCATGTACATATATATTTAAATATATATGTCGTATCGACTATGAAAATGTGGATTATTTATCTTTGGATTTTGAGCTCTTGCTCATTCTTTTTCGTCAGTTTTTCGCGATGTATTTTGGTTGAATGTATCGTTCAGAAATTTGGGGTGTTGAGATTTGTTGTATTGGTGTCACACTTTGCCCAAGTGTTTTTGAGTCGTTTTTGTGTAATTTACCGAACACAAACATAATACGAGGTAAAGTTTTGATAACGAGATAAAGTCTTGGTAACAAGACGACGGTTTTTGTAATGAGTTAACGGTATGAGATAACGAGATTGGAATGATATGAATTTGGAATGAAATTTTGGGATGAAAATGGGGATTTGCGTAAGTTAAGGCGAACACTTGTACAATAAGATAATTTGTACGAATATTGATAAGCGGTGAGTATATATATTAGGTCGTTGCTGGGTACATTGTTCGCTTGCGTAGAGATTTATTGTGTCCTGCTTTATTTGAGAATTGTGCGGTTGCTTTGATTGCTGATTGAGGTAAGTTCTCGTAGCCCCACTTTTACTGGTTTTTCTGTTGGGGGAAAATGATACTCAAATGTATTTTGAAATGGTTTGAATTGATCTGTGCGAAATGTGGTTTTGTTTTTGGGACAAGCTATGTGCTTATGACTGCTATGTGAATATTATGTGATGCATGCTTATGGGAGCGGATGGGTACGCCTACCCAGTGTTGTGATATTTTGGGATCGGATGGTGGTGTATGTGTTACTGCCTAACACCAGTATTTGTGTATGATTAAATGAGCAGATAGTACAGTCGTACCCAAGTATGTGTGGAAGGTCCTTGGCCCTAATATTAAGTGCTCCAGCTAGTAGGGCCCTTTAGGGTGGCGTTAATGTGACATATTGTGATTGACTAGCGGGGATGCTATGTCTTGGATTGTATGCATATATTCACTGTCATATAGCACTATTGTCCACTATTGATATATTGGCACAACTTTTAGGTTTAAGGTCAAACCTACGAGCTCACCAACATTATTGTTGACGTTTTCGAGTATCATTTTCAGGTGTGTCAAATCAAAGGTATATGATTGGTATTGGAAGAGAAAAGATGTAATCTAAGGGGACTGGGTAGAGATGAATGTGGGTTTGACTTATGTTAAGATTTTAACTTGTAAAGTTCTGTAAAACTTCAGTTTTATGAATGTAAATTATAAAGTGTATGATCTTGTATCTTGTGCGATAAATGGTATTGTCGCATCTCGTGTTTCCGCCATTAACGGGGTGTGACAAATTGGCATCAGAGCCAAGGTTATAGAGAATGCTGGTTTTTATAAAATAAAAAGCGCAACTATAACCAGAAAGTGAAGTCTATTTTAGTAAAATCTCGTACACGGCGAAAATTAAATGTCACACACTGCCTAGGCGGAAACACGAGGTGTAATATCATGGATATCATCACGACACAATGGTGTCAACAATAAAGAGAACTAAATGAAATAGATAAACAAATGAGACACAATGTGGCATGACAATATCTAACACAAGATAAAGGAGTTTTGCATTACAATAGCAAAGTCATACCACAAGGAAACATACTCCAAAAGTCTAAACAATCATATAACAACCAAGTATCAAACAATTCAAATGACATAAATAAAATCTCTAGGAGAATAACTCCGCATGCAAACCTACGGTCTTACTAGCCACACTTCCTAACTTCAACATCCTCAAGATGGTTACCTAAAAATGATGCTTAAAACATCAACACAAAGGTTGGTGAGAGTCATAGGTTTAAGAGACGAAAATCAAAGCTTATAAACAATTACTATGATTAATGCAAACACGACATGACAATTACTGTACTATCATACAAGCTAACATGCAAATGTAACCATAACGAACATGAGAACGGAACGTGTCCCTCGATCCAACAAGTATCAACACTTGGGTAGTAATGTTACCCCCGATCTATTAAAACCATCACTTCACATGGGTAGGAACGTTACCCGCGACCCAATATCACAACAAATAGGTAGGAACGTTACCCCCGATCCAAATACACATAAGCATTTAGCACGTAACATACAATAGCCAAGTAAAGTCCATACACTTTCAAAATAAAGACACATAATCACAGTAATTAGAACATTTAAAATCCATTTGCGTAATTTCCATCCTAATTTAAAAGCGATGTGAAAAGAGAGAATATGAAACTCACCTGAATACTCAAACGCAGCTTCCAAATCTCAACACGCAACTATACAAATAAATAAACACGGTTACACGCGACCAAGCTAAAAGCTCTAGTCCATGTAACACACATATGATGGATGTCTAAGGGTTTAGCTAACCATCATGGGTCACCCCGACACCATGCCCAACCTTAACCATCTCATTAACACTTTACACTAGCTACTTATAATTAAATCAGAATTGCAGAATTTTAGTGTCTCTTTACGTACTCAAAACCCTTACTTAATGACCTTCATAATTTATACCAAAAATCACCCATGTTCATTTATGAGTATATTAACTACCTTGTGATTCCCAAGTATTACTTACATGTGTAACTAACTCAAATAAAATCAAACTTCAAAACTGTCCTAATTCGGATCTGATTGCACACCAAAATATATCACTCTAACTACCATACTTAGACATGCTTTCAGAGGCTAATTTTCACAGGATTATCAATAGACATATGGAACTTAACTACTGTAGAAGGGCTAAGCTTAATTCCATTTTTAAGTATAGGTTTTACCCTCCCAAACATGACCTAATTCTGACCCGTATTTACTGTTTTAATAACTTTTAGTATAAAAATTATTTGAATGACTTCCCGACCTTAAAAACCTTTGAGGCCGGATTTTCTGGAAAGTAGACTCTTTTGGCTTATTCATAGACTCAAGAAACATATCAATATTCGTTTTTATCACCAAGATAACAGTCGTTGAACACGACCCAAAATTCTGCTCAACCCTAAATCTAGTTTTAACGCAAATCTAACCAAACAACAAGCATGCATACGCATCTAATTCAATCCTAAGCATACTACAATCATAATATATCATAATCATTCCGCATTTTAATTAAAACCCTAGATCCATCATAATTAGGGTTACATGAATACATTAATTAACTAGGATTAAACATACTTACCTTGATTCTTAACACCTAAATCACAACTCTTGAATGCTCTTGGATCATTTAGCAAAATTCGACTCCTTAGAGTTTTTGGGAGGTAAAATTGTATGGCACACCAAGGTAGGGAGAAAAGAAAATTATGACTAGGTTTTTTTATTTAACTTAACCAAATAGAGTCCAAACTTAACTATAACTTAAAACAATTATTTTTTCTTCTTTTAAAACCGTACACACCCCTTAATAAATATATTATTATTATTTTTTATTTATTTATTAATTATATCATTATCTACATTACCCTAATTTTCTACAAAAAACCTAAGCTAATTTGGGTATACCTTTTTACATAAACACTACTTACTAAACTTTATAAAAATAACTTTTCATTTCACATTTCACTTTCTATCTATGGAAAGTTTACTGCAAACTTCCATATTTCACTCACATGCTTCCTTTTCAATAACTTACACTTCTCATAAACGCTTAACTCTTAAAAACCAAGAATTGACGTAGCAATGCATGCAACACGTCTTTCATTTCCATTATCACCACACGTGAACAAATGGAATACTTAACACCAAACTCATATGCACACAAAATAAGATAATCATTTACCTCTAAAATGACATCATGCACATACGTAAACCACTTCAACCTACATAATGAACACATAGCACGCAAGAAACATACAAAATGGACACTTAGCCATTTCTAAAGGTATAAACTAACCTGCTCAAATCACGGTTGTCACAGTATCCCCTCCTTTAGGAAATCTCGTCCCGAGATTTAACTAGCCGATTCATCAGCACGATCAACAAACAACTGAGGATACTTAGACTTCATATAATCTTCGCGCTCCCAAGTGAACTCGGGACCACGCTTTGAATTCCAACGAACCTTCACAAGTGATATCTTACTACGTTTTAAACTCTTAATTTCACGGTCCATAATCTCTACAGGTTCCTCAACAAAACGAAGAGTTTTGTCAACCTTAATCTCATCCAATGGCACATGCAGGCTAGCATCCGCCAAACACTTCTTTAGGTTTGACACGTGAAACGTGTCATGTACACCACTCAATTCCTCGGACAATCTTAACCGATATGCTACAGGACCGATCCTTTCAAGAATCTCAAATGGCCCTACATACCTCGGGGCTAACTTACCCTTCTTCCCAAAATGAACCACGCCCTTCCAAGGCGACACCTTTAGCATCACACGATCTCCAACCTCAAATTCCAACGGTTTGCGCCTGTTGTCAGCATAGCTCTTTTGACGATCTCTCGCCGCTTTGAGCTTCTCTTTTATAACCACTACTTTATCAGTCGTTTCCTGCACCAATTCGGGTCCAATCAAACTACCTTCCCCAATTTCAGCCTATAACACGGGTGACCTACATTTTCTTCCATATAGTGCTTCGAACGGAGCACACCGAATGCTAGTGTGATAACTGTTGTTATAAGAGAATTCAGCTAACGGTAGGTGGACATCCCAACTGCCACCAAAGTCTATCACACACGCCCTTAACATATCCTCTAACGTCTGCATTATACGCTCACTCTGTCCATCTGTCTGAGGGTGATAAGCCGTGTTCATATCCAATCGCGTTCCTAAGGATTTCTGAAAGGTTTGCCAGAGATGTGATGTAAACCGTGCATCATGATCCGAAATAATCGACATAGGTACTCCATGACGCGCGACAATTTCATCAGTGTACAACCTCACCAATTTCTCCATACTATAATCTTCATGTATTGCCAGAAAATGTGCTGATTTGGTTAATCTATCAACTACAACCCATATCAGATTGTGCCTATTCCTTGTTCTAGGTAACTTTGTGATTTCATGTATCCTGTTTGTGTAATTAGCCCGAAGGCCTTTGATGCTCAGCCTTCACCTTTGCACAAGTTAAATATTCGCTAACATAGGTAGCAATATCCCTCTTCATTCCCGGCCACCAATACATATCTCGAAGGTCATAGTACATCTTATCCGCTCCAGGATGTATGAAATACCTAGAATTTTGAGCCTCATCCATAATTACTATTCTCATACCTCCTACTAATGGAATCCATATTCAATCCATAAAGTACCAACTTCTATCTCCTTTCCTTTCCATCTGCTGATCTAAACCATGTAACCTTTCAGCAAATACGTTCTCCTGATTGAACGCCTCACCCTGAGCTGCCAGTATCATTCCTTTTACTCCAGATTGAATAGTCATAGCCATTGCCTGTACACGTTTACCTCAGACAGCACTGTTAGACCTTTAGCTTTAGACGTCTTTGCAGGTTGATTTTTCTTGGCAGGTTTAGCCGCCTTTGCTGAAGTCTTAAGTCTTTTGCCTTTAGCAGTTAGAGGAGTCTTTGTCTTGTCAGATCCATCTTGCTTCTTCTTGACACTTTCTTTTATTTTAGGAGGTTTAGCTCCTGAAGCAATGTCATAGTACTCTTTAAAGGATTCAGAATCTTTGATGGCATCATTTGTCAATTCATCAGGCAAAATGACACCATATAGATGTGTGTCCTCATGCCTAAAGACAACCTTTATCTTGGTGAACATTAGGTCATCCCTGGCAAAGTGCCAATTTACCATGTTTCTTCTTAGAATTGATGAATCCTTAGTCATGAATAAGTTAACGATGACCTTGGTGAAGTGAGGTTAGTACATCTCATTACTCCTCTTGACATTCTTGTTCTCTACTTGATAAACAAAGTCATCCCACAGAAGGTAGGCATAGTCTACATTCTTCTTATGGTACATGCCCCAAAGGATTTGAGCTTGAGATAGTCGAAGAGTGTCATATCTGGTACTTTTACCACTCAGACATTTGTTGATAACCGCAACAAATGATCTTCAGGGTTGATGTAGCTTGTTAACATTGACATCGGTTATCGCCTTTATCTCTCCACTGTGACCAAGATCTCTGAGAAACGTAAGAATTTCCTCTTCAAAGGGTGGTTCCTCGAATTGCTGATCAGGGAGTTTAGGGCATATTTGAAGCATTTCTCTGACGTACTCAAGATTCACAATATGTTTCTTATTGTTCATCTTGAAACGAATCGAGTGGTGATGAACTGTAGCAGTGGCCCAGAACTCTTGCATGTAGATTTCTGGAACATCAGCTGTGATCTGGAATGCCTTGTAAAAAGGAGTGACTTTCAAAACATCATACACCACTTGAAGAGTTGGTTATTTGGACTTGAGGTCTGAGCTTAGTCAAAGATTACTTTTGCCAATCGTGAGTCTGTTGGTAGGAGCGACTAAAGCGTCATCCAATGCAATTTGTTGATCTCTTGTGATGTCCATGGTTCTGCTTAAGAAAGAATCAATACAGTTTTTATATAACCAAGTTTATATATAACTATATAGACCTTTTATGTGAGCACTTTATGATGTGAAAATTTTCTTTAAGTATTAGGACCTCGACGACTTTTAGGACTTGTAAAGATCTATTCCTCTGAATGGCAACTTAGATAGACTTATATGCATAAGGGATTAAGGCAACTTCTCTGACAATTTAGGAATCATGGTCTTTCTAACTAGCAGAGAATTTAGATATCCTAAGTTATATTTTAGTTATCCTTGATTTTACCTTGCTTTTAAGCCTATTTTAACTTAATTAGATATGATAATTAACCAATTTTAATTAGCCTGCTAAGTGAAGTTTTAATTTGCCTTCAAATTGAAATTTTGATCTTAAGTGTTTTTGGTCTAAATCTATTAGATTGGTTCCTTGAAGATTTCACTAGATCAGTTCCTAAAAACATTCACTAGATCAGTTCTTAAAACATTCACTAGATCGGGTCCTTAATGAGAACAGCTAGATCGGGTCTTTAAACAAATCTACTAGATCGGGTCCTTGATGAGAAAAACTAGATCGGGTCTTCAAGTTGTCTGACTAGATCGGCCCTCAAGGGATTTGACTACATCGGTTCCTTAAGGAAAACGACTAGATCGGGTCCTTAACAAAAATGACTAGATCGAGTCATTAAGGATTTTGACTAGATCGGGTTCTTAAGAGTTTGACTAGATCGGTCCTCAAAGTGTTTTGATTAGTTCGGTCCCCAAAGGGACTTGACTAGATCGGTTCTCAAAGTGTTTTAATTAGTTCGGTTCCCAAAGGGACTTGACTAGATCGGTTCCTTAAGGAAAACGACTAGATCAGTTCCTTAAGGAAAACGACTAGATCGGGTCCATACTTATAAACATTCCCAAACATGATTTTTGCAAACGAGTTAAACATTTCTATCATTTTTAAATATTTTAGCAACATTTATGAGCACTTCTAACATTGAAACATTTCACTAGCAACAGCGAAAAAACCTATACGATTAAATCAAGCAAGAACACAAATAATTCATCAAGATTATAAATGTTTATGCATGTTAAGACATTCTAATATATTCAAGAGATGATAAACTGCATTCCCTATTCATTACCCACTAACAATAAACATCCTAATCAAAAACCCCAAACTGGACGAACATAAAATCAACCATAAATAATCTATATGTTAATGTTATACAAAACTGAATTAAACGAGTGATTATTACACTTAAACATCAACACTTCTCTCGCACCCCCAACTATATTAAAGTTTTTACATAGTTTTGATTTTGAGGAACCCTAAATCAATTTTTGGGGTTTTCAACTTCAAATCAGTGTTAAATCTTAATTCCTTTGAGATGTGAGTTGTTTAAGATGTGATGAACACTTTTCTTTTATACCTTAATGCACAAAATCAACTAAAGATGGAAGATTGGAGATCGAGTGTTGGTGAGGGAGGAAAAAATAAAGTTTATGTGTGTGTTTGTGTGTGAAGGGGACGGGGTGGGGTGGGTGGGGTTATTAACAAAAAAATCGATTTTAACACATTTGGCCCCTCAAGTTGCATAACCCTTTTACTTTTCAATTATAAGTTTTATAAGGTACATAAAGTTTAACATATGGCACACTTAGTCCCTAATGTTTTTAACTAAAATACCTAGAAACTTATATTTGCACATTTACTCCCTAAAGGCATAAACACATAACATATAAAGCACACGAAAGCTAGGCTCAATTATCTTTCTTTAACAAATGATATTTCGTTATTGTTTAAAACCTTTTTCCCTTTGAGCACATTATTAATATGAAGAAGATATTTGACATTTTCTCCCCCTCAAATAATGACCCGTTTTCTATTTAAAGAGCTGTAGTCGTTGTTTGAGTGGTCAAATGTCTTTTGAAAAAGCATTTACTGATGACTTAATGTTTTATTTTTGAAAATCAAACACCATGAAATAAGATTTCTCTTATTTTAACACATAAGTGCACTGACACGTACACTTATGGTAATATAGGAAGCACGGGTTGTGATGCAAAGTAAATCACAAAAACAAAGGGGAGGAGGCGGCCTATGCATGGTTATAAAGTAGACAGCCCGAGAATAAATTTCCCGTATGAGGTTCAAGTTTTCTTTTTGAAATACTTGCGTGAAGATGATGGGGGGTGGGGGTGTGGGTGGGGGGGACGAGCGCGTTGCTATCTGAAATAATAGCAAGCCATTTTTGGCATGTTTTGAAATTTACAGCCTCGTATCATTATTGAATGACATTTCTAAGACCGTAAATGTTATCGATTTTTAGAAGACATGCCTTATTACCTCTTTTTTTGTTTTTATGATTTGTTAATTTTTCTTTGGTTTTTAAATATTTTATATTTTGTATTTTGTCTTTATAAAAGGTTTTTGAAAATGAAAGATCTTTTTGGTTTTTGTGGTTTTGAATATATATATATGATACACAGGATATCAGAATAGGTACCACCACTATTCTTCAGCTTCATCTGCCAATTGTTTCAGTGTCTCAAGCGTAAAACTTCGTATTCCTAGCTTGTTGATCAGAAATTCAATTCTTTCTCTGCATAGGGCTTTAGTGAAGATGTTCGTTGACAAAGTAAAGCTCTACTACTCTATTCTCCACTAAAGGATGATCCTTGTTCCATTTGGTAACATGTTCTGAGTTAGGAGTAGCAGTATGCACAACAGTAGGAATAATATCCGAAGAAGAAGATGCTTCAGAAATGTTTTTGGAATTAGAATTTAACCAAGAACCGGATCGTTATTCATGTGTGCTAATCATCTAAAGTTCATGTTGTCTTCTTCAACACTCTAGATGACTGAAGCACATGCCAGCAACGTACGATATTGCACTGTCAGTGTTACTCTGAGCAATGTGATACGTACAGACAATCCCATCGCTCGTACTCATAAACCCCACATCCACCTCATAGAACGAAATTGTTTTGTTTCCGAAACCACGTCGCCCTCCCCGCTCCACGTTCACACCCCCGCAGCGCTAGATGCGTTCGCCCCCACTCCTCTGCACATCCCGTCGATCCACCTCCATCGTCCTCCGTTTAGGAAGCGGCTCTCCGCGTTGACCCACCCTGCCAAGCACCGCACGTTGTGTTGTGGCTGAGCTACTAAGTTCAGCCAATTGGTACAGCAATGAATTCAAGGGGCTGGTAAAGATCAACATCTAGGTGGAGGAGTGAGGTAATTCATCAAAAGCAGTTTGAAAAAAAGTACTAATTTCAGCGCCTCTTAAAGGTGGTACAATCGCTGTTGAAGGGGAGGGATTTGGAGGGAGGGTTGGCACGAGTCCTGAACTGATTGTTACGGAGGGAGTCATTTCATGAATTGCGGGGGGGTCTTGAAATGCTGTGTTCAAGATTGCCATCCGCAGTCAGCTCATCAAAAACTACATGAATTGTCTTAATGATTCATCTGGTACATCAGTTGTAAATTCGAAATGCTTTCTTTATGGGTGCATAGCCAATGAAAATACCAATATTAGCTTTTGGTTGTAACTTACTCAAGTTCTCACTATCATTTATCGGATAACAGGTGCACAAATACATGGGAAGGAACGATAAGTCAGAAGGTTTGTCATGTAAAAGCTCATATGGTGTTTTGCCAGTGACGAAAGACGTTGATGAACGATTTTTGGGTGTAAAATGCCTGGTAGCACCTGCTTCTGCCAATATGAATAACGGAGCTTTTGCATAAATCAACAGTGTGCGAGGCAGCTTAACGACACCATTTTGCTGTGGAGAGCGATAACAAATGTTTCATGAGATATGCCAACCTTCTCATAATATTCACACAAAGTTTGATTAAAAAATTAAGTTCCATTATCTGTTCTGATTTTCGGTAGACAGGCCACTTTAAGCCTCCAATTGATCATCTTGAGAAACTTAACTTAGAAATATTTTTTGGGAGCTTCATCTTTTGACCTTAGCATTTTAACCCATGTTAAATCGAGAGTAAATCCTCGACAATGACGAGGATGTACTTACTTTCATTAACACTTGTGACAGCATTGGTCTTCAAAGATCCATTGTGCAAAAGATAGAGTTTTTCTTGGCTTGGTGTCTGTCAGATTTAGGTGTGTGTGGGGTTTCTTCTTGCTTTTTCCCATCTGCACAAGCAGACACACAGATGACCTTTTCGAATTTTAGCTTAGGGAGACCCTGAACAAGACCGTGTCTAGCTAAATGGTTGATTGCACCAAAGTTCAGATGAGACAGACGTCGGTGCCATAGCCAGGACTTAGTCTTTGAGGCCTTTGACAAGAGACATATAGGAGAGGACGCCATCATATCTCCAAGAGACAGAGTATACAGATTGTTGCCTCGAGATCCAGTCAATAGATCAACACCTTCTAGATTACGAATGAAGCAGGTGTGTTGACGAAAAACATCTTCAAGGTTTGAATCACAGAATTGCCCAACGGAGAATAAGTTATGTCCAAGTCCTTCCATGAAGTAAACCCATGAAATCGTAACATTCCCAATCCGATAATCACCATATCCTAATATCTTTGCCACGTGATCATTTCCAAATTTGACTGTACCCAAAAATTTATTGACGAAATTGGTGAGCTGAGAGCGATCTCTGGTCATATGCTTGGAGCAGCCAGAGTCCAAATACCAGAGAACAATTCGGACGACCTGCATTCATCAAGAGAAGAAGATGGAACATAGGAAACTATGGATCCCTAAGATTTACTGGGTTCTTTTTTGTTACCAAATATAGATTTAATAATCTTAGGTTTGCTAACAGGAACATTAGTTTTAGATTTCCTAGGTTTCCTTGAGTAAACCAATGTTACTACAGGCTTAGGTGTATCACTTTCTACAGCAGTTGGTTTCCTAAGGGGCACTTCAGCAGTTGTGGTAATCCTAGTTAAAGGACACACATTTCCTACTGTAGTGAAGGCCGACCAGTAGGTCTCTAAGTGTATCCAATATTTGTGAACATTTGTCCTGTTGGTTTCCAAACTTTTCTCTTTAAACTTTTCTTAACAGATTTAGATTTAGCACGAGCATTCACAACATTGATAAAATCAAGAACACACAAATCGTGATTATCAGAAAGCATGCAACCATTACACTTAACACATAAAACTTCAGAATTCGCATTAAGCTTATAATGCTGCACAATTGCAGTCTTGTTAGGTTCCACAACACAATTCTTATTTTTTAAACTAGATTTAACTGACCTAGGGTGGGCTTCAACTTTATTCTTCTGAGGACTACTTGGTGTTCGCTGAATCTTATCTTTCTTTGTATTACCTAAAGGCTGTGATCTGCTAGCACTGGTAGATGGTCTTACTCCTGTAGAAGACAGCGCAGGTTTGTTAGAAACTAGGTTTGAGGACAAATCTGTTTTAGGGTGTGTGTTTCCTGAGGATGTGACGGGCTCAGTGAATCTAACTCTTTTGTCCTTGTTCTTTGGGGTGACAACCACTAATTTGTCACCAGAATTGTTGATGTTAGGGCAGGTTTGTCCGATTATTATAAGCAACTCCTAAATTTGTTGTGTGTACTTACAAACAGAGTCTAAGGAATTATTTAAAGGATTTTGTAATTTTCCTTGTTCTACTATTTCCCTAAGAATCACAGC